>PRKT01000006.1:4273884-4295422 GCA_003671525.1 Saccostrea glomerata | reverse complement strand
GATGCTGAACAAATGATGCCAGAAATTTGCACATATGCAATCGAACAAAAGACCTGGCTTTTAAAAAGCAAACACTATTTTTTTTTACTATGACCGAAAGGACTCTACTTTGCGTAAACCCAAATTATCGTTCTTAACATATAAGTAAGTAAATATCTTTACGCATATATTTGCAAAGTAGGCAAACTTTAAGTTCAAGGTCATGGGGTCAAAATTCATATTATACAAGATACAAGATATTTTATTTACCAATCAAGGGCCCCGAGGGGGATTTCAACATACATAAATGTACAATTTAAACATCCTTTTTTTTATAAAACAATATAATTTTTTTTTGAACAGTTATATAAATGACCAAGTTACATAATAATATTGTTCTCAGTGTCATGGATCATACATAATATAAGTGTTCAGAAGAATGTCAATGATCACAGACAATACAAAAATGTGATGCTATACATGTATAAATTTAAATGGCTTATTTAAAAAGGTCTTGACACGGGTTCGTGTAATGAACATGTGAAATATCAAAACCCTATCTCTTCTCTTTCAAAAGTTATTTTCAAGTCTAAAGTTTTTTGTGACAGACGGACAAACGGATGAGACTAAATGTTCCCTCGCTTTTGCAAAAGCAAGGGACAAGAAGACCTGATAATATTGTAAATAAAACACGAGACCAATCTGAAGACAGTCTGAAATCTGCTAAAGACGCAGCGGTGAGTACGGCATCAATTATTCACAATATTCCACAAAGAAGACTTGTAGCTATTTTTGTATTTATTCTTTTTTAATCAGAAACGTTGAAATGTAAATACAAATTTTGAAAACGATAAATAAGATAAATAAACAAGAAGGAAACTGAAAACTACCAAAACTCAAAAAGATAACTTATGAGTGATTCATTCATTTCCATTGCACTGAATAACATGGGAGTTTTTCTCCATAATCTAAACAATAAAATTTTATTTCTCTTAATTTAAGTGAATGCAACAAAAATGACCATTTTTTCTTTTTTCTTTAAAACAATAAATCACCAGATGTACTCAGTCTGGATCAGAGAATGATAGAAACTGAAAGTGAACACAAATTTTCAATCAAACACATTTTCAGAGTGGAGCCAATTATGTAAAACGTCTCTTACTACTTCTCAGGTTTGTGTTGTTAAATAAATTTTGCTTCATATGAATACAAAAGGGTTTGCAAATAATGTGGCGAGATTTCAACCAAAAAAGGGACTATTTCGTGGTAAAATACAATGGAGAGGCGTATTTTTCGACCCCGTGGTTTTTTAGACAGTTACAACAGCTGTACAAGGTCAATACCAATCACACTTATGTAAGGTCGTTATTTTATAAAGACAAAATTAATATTCGTCATATTCGATGGTATATAGTTTTTGTGTGTGCGTCCGTCTGTCTGTTTGTCCGCAAAAACTTTAACCTTGTCCATAAC
This sequence comes from Saccostrea glomerata, assembly GCA_003671525.1. NCBI lineage: Eukaryota > Metazoa > Mollusca > Bivalvia > Ostreida > Ostreidae > Saccostrea > Saccostrea glomerata. The sequence continues at coordinate 4,293,970 of PRKT01000006.1, read as the reverse complement.
TTTCGATTCATTGGAGTTATGATTTTCATATTTCACAATGTGTATTCCTTGAGACAAGACCTTTCTTTGGGTACCATTAAATTTGACCTTTTGACCTTGACCTTGGAGTTGACATACTTTAAAATTCCAAACTTTTACTTTGCCCATAACTATTCAACGGTAGATACTGGGACTTTCATAATTCACATATGTATTTTTTGTGACAAGACCTATCATTGGATACCAACAACTTTTTACCTTGACATTGAAAATTTACGTACTTTTAAAAATCTTTAACCTCGGCCATAACTTTTGAACGGTAAGGGCTAGGGCTTTCATACTTCACATATGTATTTCTTGTTAAAAGAACTTATATGGCTTGACCTATTATTTCAAAACTTTAACCTTTGTCATTACTTTTGAACGATTAGTGCTTGAGCTTTCATACTTCACATATGTAATCCTTCTCATTGACAAAACCTTTCTTTTGAAACCAACAACTTTGACCCTTTGACCTTGACCTTGGAGTTTGACCTTTCAAAACATATCCTTCGCCATAACTTTTGAACAGGTGGAGCTAGGGCGTTCATATTTCATAAATGTATTCCTTGTGAGAGGACCTTACTTTGGTACCAACGTATTTAATTTGCATTAAAGAAAAGTATTTAATCTTCGCTATGTTGCCATACCGGGGCATCAGTGTTTCCCAAACACATCTTGTTTTAAACCAACCTTTTGTACGCATATCTGAATAATGTGTTTGAACCATTATTTTACATATTAAAATACCCATCTCTTTCTTCTCTTTTCAAATGAAAAGTAAATTAAAAGAGTCTATTATAGCTAGCTCTTTAGTCTGATGTATCTTCTAAATAAGGGAGTAACATTATAGGACTGAAATGACCAGTCGAAGAAAATAAATTTCTTCTATGCATTGAAAGTAGAAAATTGCATTTTTATCAAATAACATTTGTGTTATTTAGAATATTTTAAACAAGATATACAAGTTCATATTATTTATGAAACAATTTTAATGTGAAAGTTTTCTATAATTCTGTTGATTCAAGTTTGTTTAAATTGTGACCCCTGACCCTGGGAGGGAGGGGATATCTTTAACAATGGGTATTGCAATTTTAAAATTTAAATATTCAATGTTATCGACAATTAATATGATTAATAACATCCAATGCAAACTTGTAAAATATCATTTGCGTGCAATCTTTCAATATCTAATGCAATCGTACAATTCAGTTCATGCACCAAAACCAGAAAATAATTGGAAATTATAATTATATTTTAAAGAAATGACAGCCCTGTCTAATTACTGCACATGGACATGCCATTATCGGTAACTAAGTACAATATGCAGTATTAAGTATTGAATGCATTATTTGAGTCATTTGTATGCACAGACGGGGATAGAGCCACAGAAATGACTCTTTAACTGCATTATTTTTATCAAATGACTGACGCGACCTCTGTTTGATAAGTTAAAATAATCAAAATCTGACAAAAGAAATATAGATATTAGATTTTTTTATGTAAATAAATGAGAACTGTCAAAGGAAATGCGTAGTGTATGCAATATTTCCTTGAAGATGCAAATATAATTCTTAACAGAGGCCCTCTGCAAAATTTGATTGCCGATATTTAAAGTAACTCATTACACGCATGCTCAGTGAAAATTGTATGCAAATTGTAAAGATTTTTAAATTTCACTCTTCCTTCATTCAGGAAATGGGAAGTGGGGGTTCGCAAGTTGTTAATTAATCAATGGTTATACATTTTCATCGCGACTTATGTTTTTATTTTTGGATATTAATTTTATTTTTAAAAACAAATAAAAAATTGTTGTGGAAGATACACAGCTTACTTTAGCCCTGTCTATACAGCACTATTTATTTGCCTTATCCATTCCTTTTGTGAAAAAAGTGCGGGATCTTACATGTAAATGCAAATTGGAATTCGAAATGAAATGTTATGTCATTGAGCCTTTTTTTTTATTTACGTCCATTTATTTGCTAGTATAGATATTTTAAAAAGTTAACGTGAAACCTATCCTTGGTATAGTTTACCACAGGTTTGGCTGTCTACTACTAGTAGTAATAGATCAGAAACTAGATGTCAAATTTTTCAATGAACCGGATAATTTTTTAACAATTTGAACGTTATGAGCATCATGCATGACATATAAAGGTGACACATATCTAGGCATTTATGACGGTATACTGTTGCAAAGCTACAATATGCACCCCATATAAAGTGCAAAAAATTGGTAATAAGCTTTATGGTAATCTACGAAAATGAGAACACAATAATACCTTTGCCGTATGATAAATTCATAGATGAATTTAATGAAAAATGATAGAAGTACCGAAATATTTTTAAAACTATTGATATAAGGGAAAAGGTCAGACAGAGCTCTTATTTTCTTAATATAATTGGGTTTTGTTTTTTGTTTTCTTTTGGTTCCGTTATATAAAGTTTATCATAGTTTGGCATGCGCAAACGGATGTTCGCGTTGAGTTATGATATCAGAGTTTTCTTCGGAAATGTTTCCAATCAGGCACATGCAGTTTTAGAGGCAATGTTGAGAATATTCTAAATAGTGGAATATAAGACAAGCAGAGCATTTATCAAATATAAATTTTGAGGAAATTTTCTCAAATAACTTTTTTAATAAAATGTGCTGGTAAGTAAAAATAAAAATTAAAGACACAAGTGTATCATGGAGAACGAATGGTCGGCTTTCACAAATACTAAGATATTTATTAATATCTTCAAGCCATACAATAGCGGGGAATTTTTACTATACTCATCTTTCATGGCAGGCAAAAATTAACTAAATTTTGGTGGGATTTTTTTTTCGTTTTCTATATCTTTATTTCATGGATGACAAAAAATAATTTGTAATGTTCCTCTTGGTATTGGAAAATGTCAAACCGAAATAATCCAATCTTTTCTACGATAGATTTTTTAGGATAAAAATTTTTGAAAACATAAAAAGACACAATTTTATGGGAAACTTTCAACAATCTTAAAGAAACTGCAATGCCTTTCAACAGCATAATTAAACATCAAACAAAAAATATTGTCGTAGACTTGTAGATAATGAAATAAAACAAAACAAATCCTAATCTAAAATTCATTTTAAAATGAATCAAAACTTTTTAAAAAAAAACTTTTCCTTTCCGGGTAAATTAGAGTTGAAATTTATAAGATAGAAGGATTGTATATTATCTTGCTATAGATCAGTTTCCATGCAGACTTTCTTATGATGTGAAATCCCATACTGCTCTTTAAAATGTTACCAACCAATAGGAAAGAGGTTAGAAATGTGCGAACTACTTTTTGCAATGAACTTTACATATATTTAAAAATTCTCAGGATGAAAAAATGCATTATTTTTATTTTATTTTATTATTTTTTGATTTTACACACTCATTTGATGCAATTGGATTATTATTATATTTAAACACCTAAGAAAAAAAGTATTCCTTTAAAAATGGTTTCATATTTCTTCTTTCTCGGAGTATAAGCCAAAATTGAAAATAAAATAAGAATAAGCGAAATTCTAAAAAAAAAAACAAAAGAAAAAAACAAAACAAATTATATCTCCCTCATTTTTCAAATTATTTGGAAATTTGGGAAGAAAAATTCTATTAGAAGAACATTTCGTCTTACCCGCTGTGGTATATTGATGTCAGTGAGAATGGCGTGCAAGTAGCTGCTAAGAGGGGTGTTTTAAACCCTTTAAAAAATGCTGACTTTGACAGAATCAACCAATCAGGGAAAATAGCGTCATTTACATCGAAAATTATAATATTATAATACATTGAAGGAATTTTGACAGAGCAAAAATGGAGGGGATCACACACGTTTTGTGCAAGACGCCCGTTCAGAAACGATTTGCATAAAGTGTCATTTGAAGGTGCATTTTACAATTTAAAGGACATTTAAATAAGGACAATCAGAGCAAATTAAGCAGAACATTTTATTGTTACCCGCACGAACGATGGAGAGTCAACCAACTTTTGACTTCCAACACCGCAAGGAGAAGGACTATTGGCCCTATTGCACTAAATCAGTAAATCTGGACCATCAGAAATAGAGACCGCGCGAGACGGGTATCGTCTGCTGGGCCTACTGCACTAAATCAGTAAATTTGGACCATCAGAAACAGAGACCGCGCGAGACGGGTATCGTCTGCTGGGCCTACTGCACTAAATCAGTAAATCTGGACCATCAGAAACAGAGGGCGGGTATCGTCTTCTGATACTATATTATGCCATACATATGAATCAACAGAAATGAACAATTACCCCAAAATACTGTAAAAAAGACAAAATTTTAAGGTCATTTTTTAACCTTTTGAAGGGTATTTAGTCAGTAGTTTATATTTCAAAACACATAGTCAACCTTTGATGGCCGTGCTTTGTATTAAATTAAAACGAAGATGTCTAACGCCTGTATCCGGTTACCCCTGATCTATAAATCTGTGTCGCGTGCTTTTGTTGCGCAAATTCTGTCATTTTGTGCCATCACAGCTAACGAGCAGAAACAGCCTATAAATGCACTAGATTGTTAATTATTACACTTAATATTTTTTAGCACGTTGTGAGAATATCTGCATTTCAAAGTAATGAATCGAGACAGTAATTTTGCATGTTCTGCAGACAGGTCTTTTGCATATAGACATGCCGAACGTCTGACAAACTTTGCAAATCAAAATACTGATTTTAATTTTCTATATAAAAGGCTCTTTATTTAATTTTCAATGTAAAAGGACATATTTTTAAGTTAAAATTTCCTCTATGAAATAGTATTAATTTGGCAAACACCCCCGACCCGACAAATTAATATTGAGAGAAGGTATTTCTTAGTACTAACGAGGAAAACTCTAGCTTCCTCAGCAAGGCATCGATTGCTGGACAAGCTTGATCGACGTGTAGGATTATTATAGACAGGGAGGCATATGGTAGGACAATTGAAGGACAGGGACAAAAACGGAGCAAAACCCGAGACTAAATCTCTATTTATTACCCTTATCAGCTTATACCAACACGTTATGTACACAAATAAGTTACAATGAAATGTTTTCTTGTGATAAGTTTTTATAATCAATGAAATAAATTGAAAATCAATTTTTGAAAAAAAAATAAATAAATAAATTATTAAAAATCTAATACCAAAAAACCACAGGCTAAACATTTAACGAAAATCTCTCGTAACAAATATGATTTCATATATCTTAAAAACGGAGAAAAAATAAAAATTTTAATTTGAAAAACGTTTGAAAATAAAAAAATATTGTGTTTTATTTATAAATAATTCTCACTATTTAATTTTTACACAATAAAATTTTTGAAGCAAGTGAAGTCATTATCATGTTTTATTATGGGGGGTAAAATTCTTGCCTTACCTCAGCAAGTTTCCGGCGGCAACTGTTGCCGTTAGTGTATTCAGTGGGGGATTGGGGTATTTACTCAGAGCGAGGCAAACGCTGTCTCGGACTGTTCATTGATAAAATTTACAACTTTAACCTTGACCTTTCTTCACTTCCTCCCCGTGGTATTGACTCTCTAAACAGCAAGATAAAACTGGCCTTTATCGGATCATTGTCTCATGATACTCTATACTTTTAGTGAAAAGAACTAGTAAATATTAAATTACATTAAATCCTTTGAGATCAATAATTTTTTTTGATTTACTTTCGGTTAAGTTAATAATTACACATCTTACACGGGTCACTTTGGTAAACATAAGTGGTTGGAATCCAAATACATTTTTACCAATTAAAAATATCCGTTCAAGTTAGCTAGATAAACTGAGGTGAAGGATCGCAATGGGTACTAAAAGGTTATATGATATGAGACAAAGCACACTGTTCAAACGCGTTACCACACTGGAACCCACTTCAAACTCTTATACATATTTTTAATACAAGAATTTGCAATATTCGCCTCATAATTAGGAGGCCATCATTCCAAAATCTTCGCAATTTTATTTAAATAGATTGGAAACACATTCATCACAACACTTTTCATACCGACCACATTAATATATCTTGTATATATCCTCACAGGTATTTTGGTAATGTACATTAATAAGACGCAAGATTTTATTCAAAACTGAAAAATAAAGAGTCCTTACCATGACGAAATAAACTATGATGTTTGGCATTATTTTGAAAGGCCCATCCACACGACACATTGCTTTCACTACATCGTGTTCTCCAAACATTACACCATGATCCGCCCCACGTGTAACACCGTCGTGCGGGAACCCCAAAACAGACTCCGACAAAGTCCGTAGTGGACACACATTCTACGCACCGTTTCTTTGAAAGGCCCATCCACACGACACATTGCTTTCACTACATCGTGTTCTCCAAACATTACACCATGATCCGCCCCACGTGTAACACCGTCGTGCGGGAACCCCAAAACAGACTCCGACAAAGTCCGTAGTGGACACACATTCTACGCACCGTTTCCGCATAATTTCAATGAAATGCAACTGCACGACTTTGTTTATTTATAATTATATTGCATAATTCTGGTGGGTTGTCGTTCTATACTTTGACACAATGTGACGAAATGACACTTTGGCAAAACTGTAAATATATTCAATGTTCAATGCATTATTGGAATAGTTTTCCAGACACATTTTTTTGCAAAGGGGCTGTTTTTTGTTTAGCCGAACATTCAATTTGCAGTATTATTTCTACAAAATCTCTCAATTCAGCTAAAAATTGTTTGCTAGTTTGCAGATTAGTGCTCGTCAACGACATTCAAAGATAGATCCATCAGAATTACAAACCACTGACAAGGACAAATTGAATTAGGATGAAATTCTGAGCTTCCAAAATACGTAGTAACAAGACCCCAGCAATTTCCTTTCACCATAACATGTATAATGTGTTGTATTACAGGAGATAAACACGCCTGACACATCTGTTTATTTGGCTATTTTACTAGAAAAAGACGGTAATGGTTATTCAACAACAAAGCTGAATGATAAACGCGATTATTCTTTTCAATCGTCAATTTCCCTTACTTATGCAGCAATATACCTTTGACACCTGCATACGGGGTTTACAATTCTCAGTTGATTCGATACGAAAAACCATGTTTAACGTATTTGAACCATTTCTAAAACGAGGCAAGTTATTGACAAACAAGTTGATGAAGCAAGAATATCAACAGTCTAGTTAAAGTCATCATTCCCTCAGTTCTAAAGTCGATACAATGACCTCTTAGTTTAATTAGCCGTTGAACAACATAATGAAAGATACCAGTGCCTTTTTCATTTGGATGTTATGGAAGTTGTTGCTTATACAAAAAATTGATTTCTTTGTTGTTTTCTAATGTTGAATATAGGGGCCAAGAACCTTTAGCAGAATTACAAAAAGGTTACACATTTAAGATGAAAATTTACAAAGCGTTTTAGAGTAAGAAAAATCAGTTAACATGTAAAAGAGAGACATTTAAACTGATTTTTTCACAAGTAAATACATGCAAACCTTTTTTTTCTATTATATATATCTATTATAGTATATAAAGGAAATACTATTATAGAAACCTATCACATAATAGTTAAAAATATTGGTAATATATATTTCATCTCTTCTGAGTTCTGACAACGGCTTTTAAATCCCATTTAAATAAATGATAAGCTTTATTAATATATTGAATAAAAATTTCTGTTGCCGCATCATACAAAACATCATAATAACCAATTATTCAAAGTTCAGATACCCTGCAAAAAATGCAAATGATTTCTTTTATGTGCGATAAGCATGATTAACAATTTAACCTTGAGCGTACTGCCGTTCCTTAGGTCAAATGAGTTCTGTTTATCATTTATCGTTTTTTGACCCTAGATATTAAATTATCAGTATTTTATTTTAAGATTTATATCAGGTTACCAGAATTTTGATTTATTGAGTGTTCATTAAACTACCTTTGTGTACACTTCTAAACTTAAAAATTAAAGTAAATACTGCTATAATCATATGAAGTTTATTATGAACACTGCACACCCTCGTCAGAATTTACAAATATGAAATATATGTAGGTAACAAACAGTATTCAAGCTCATAATACAAGTCAGGAGCAGAGCAAACACGAACTTCTTACACATCAGAGATTGGACCAGGTGCCATGGCGGAGTTGGCATCTCCTGCTGACCGGTCACACCCGCTGTGTGTTCCTTGTTATGATAGGATGCATTTCCTGATATGTTCATTTAATCGGTCATGAAGAATATACGAAATGATGACTTTAAACGACACTGTCGATATTCTTGCTTTATCAATTTCAAGACCGATACATCGTGTCGACATAGTTTTGTTTTATCTATTATGATTACACGTACATGATAAGCAAGTAAAAAAGTAATTAAAAAGATGAATATAGATAAATATTCAACACAACTCATTCCTAAGTAAGAGGCATCCTTGCTCATCACAACAATTCACTGATTATAAGCATTTTAGCTAAATCAGTAGCATTTTATGGTATATTCACATGAAACCCGCCGTAACATCAAAGCCTCTAGTCCAGGCACTATGTATTTTCTAGTTCTTACTCATCATATTCCATGTAATTTTTTTTCTTTCGAAATACCCAGGTACGGAGAAAAAAGATATTCAAAGAATGTGTGCATTTATCTATATAACCCCGCTCTTACACCAGAATCTCCTAACCAGGGACAATGAAATTCATCATTTCGGAAAAATCATAAAGGTCTATGCACTTAATTTCTTTGTTAAAAACTCAGAGGTTTTCAGAGTTGTTTTTTTAATATACATATTTCATAGAGATCACCACAGCACCTCTGACCTTGAAACCACAATTTTTTGACATTGTTTAGCACATATTGAAAGAAGCACCCTTGCTCAACATAAATATGCACGTAGTTTTTCTGCTTAACGACGTTCGATCCTGATATCTAAAGTCTTTAACTTTTTTTGCCAAGTATATTTTTAGTTTCTACATACATAGCTTAATTAAGATTTAAATCCAAAAATGGGTGTCAAAATTTTGGCGCTACAGTACATTTAATTTGACCTTTTTGCACTGAAATATTTGTCTAATTAAAAATTACATCTTGGACGCTTTCCTTCCAATATTTCTATCCAATTAATGCAGGAAACAAAATGAACTCTAAGTCTATTTTATAACAGACACTTTAAAATTGTGACTACGAAAAAGTTTCAAATTGCTTCGCATAATCAATTATTTGACCTTTCTGCACTAATAAAATGCGATTTTTCTGGCATTGAAAATTTTAATAAGCAAGAATTTATTTAAGTCTTAAACTTTTTCTGAATTTAAGCAATAGGTCAAAGTTATCTTAAATATTTAGAAAAGAACATCAAAATTGGGGAAATATGATGTAAATTTTCAGATATTACTAAAAAAGTGTAAATTTTACGTTGAAATTGGGTCAGTTTTTTCCCGGATTTTTAAAATACTAGTATATTAACTATATATTTGTCACATTTCGTTGAAAGAATTCATAAGAAATAATTTAATACATATTTCAGAACCAGCAAAACACATTTTTCCATTGAATATAGTTCAATTTCCATTGTAGAACCCAGATAAAATGTTGGAACTTAGTAATGATGCAGAATTTTATAAATAAAGGACAGGACCAAAATCCGCTCAAAAGCTGAGGATCGGACATCCTTAATGAAAGAAAAGGTGAGCTAGCTCACATACCCCACGCTCCCCAAAAACTTGACGGTGAAACACATAATAAAAGGCACAGTACACTTTAAATACATAGTATAGATCAAAAAGGGCAATAATTACAAAAAATCTTCACATCAAATGTCTTGCACATGCGGAAATTTAAATGTGGAATGAAGTTTCTAGAGAAATAATGGAACCAAAATTTCTTGGCAATATACAAACCCACACATTAATTTGAAGTGGTTGGGGGGGGGGGGAGAAATTTTCTTGAATAATAGGAAAAACTCTTTGGGATAAATTAATGGAATATGTCCTAAATATCTGCATAGGTTGACAAAACTATGTACAACAGTTAAGAGGAGTGGTGCTGACAATCTCTATATTCAAAATATGGCCAAAAGTCTAAGTTGGAAAGTGTGGAAATTCCCGGAAAAATAAAGGAATCGGAATTTCCTGTCAATATGCACATCTACATATTGTGTCCTAAATATCTGCAAAGTTTAACGAAATTCTGTGCAGCGGTTTATGAGGAGTTGCGCTGACAAACTGTTCATCTCTATGTAAAAGGTATTGCCAAAAACCTAAGTTTTTAGTGCGGAAAGTCCCGGAAAAAATAATAGAATCGGAATTTCCTGGCAATATGCACATCTACATATTGTGTCCTAAATATCTGCAAAGTTTAACGAAATTCTGTGCAGCGGTTTATGAGGAGTTGCGATGACAAACTGTTCATCTCTATGTAAAAGGTATTGCCAAAAACCTAAGTTTTTAGTGCGGAAAGTCCCGGAAAAAATAATAGAATCGGAATTTCCTGTTACTTTTGTTGCACTTTATTCTTATTAGATACATATATGCCAAAAAAATGGTTAAAATCGGGACAGCGATTCAAAAGAAGTTGAAATATTTAAATGCTAACAAACGATGGGCGTTCGCGGACAAAAAAACAGCAGGTCATCCACGTGACTCAGTTGATCATTTATGCACACAAAACTTAATTTTGTTTGATTCATTTTTCATGCGTTTATATTGAAATTCATACCTCACTTAATAATAAAATCACTTGCTTAATTAGAAACTGTCTTATATGTTGACAGAAAGCTTATAATAAACGTACGTATTCCACTCTAAATTAGAATAAAACTGTTACGTAACACCCAGTATCTCATAGCCATATAAGGAAATCTAATAGATTTTTAAACACCAATATAGATTTCCAAAAATAATACCTACTTAATAAGATATATACCATATAGTCTCCATTGCCGACAGCTTGTCTTAAATGTAAGAGACAGATACTTGACGAAAGATGGGTTCAATGGAAAAAACATTAATTTCTGTAAAAAAAAAACTGTTAAGGATAATATGCATACTTGTTTAATATTCATTTGACATGTGTCTTAGCTTAATATTCTTTTGTGGCCTGTCTCGACCTCGATGTCCTGGGTCAATGTGGGGTCTTGTTGACACGTGACCTGTTAGTTAGCGCCCCCTGAACACGATCTCGGCGTACACAGTGTCAAAAAGGGGATCAAAACACAAATAAAGATTGTCAATCCTTCAGTACAAGTAACATTCTTTGATGCCTGAAATTTCATTTCCTGTATCTACATGTGTACTTTAAAAATGACTGCCATTTTCCGTAGTAATAAAAGATAACACCCTACGGAAAGATGCTCCATTCCTCGCGTTAATTATTTCGTTAATTGACACAATATACAAGTTGTTTTTTTTTTTCGGTTAATACTGTACTTTACCTGATTTTTTTCTCTCCCTCTAATTGTTTTACACCCATTTTTTTTCAATACGGAATGAAAGAAATGTATGAGGTCACCACAATATTCGACTCCTTTCAATAAAAATGAATTAATCAATAAAAATAGGCTAACTCTATGAATTCTCCCTTCGTTGCTAACTTTCCTGTCTGTAAGCTGTCAATCGCGAAAGTGTTGCGCATATTCCAGGTCATATTTTATAATATTGTTCTGCCGAATGTCAGATTATCCTGATTTTGTTTAAATTAATTTTTTTTATCATATCTTATTTATTTTCATTTTTATTCATATCATTTTATTAAAAGTTTTTTTTTTTTCGATGTGCTTTTTGAGTTTGGTTTGATAAAGTTTTCAGTCATGGGCATACTTTCATCTTCACTATGGATTGTACCTTGCCAATATTCCTCCAAAGAAGCAATATAAAACTAGAGGGCAATAGCACTTCAACTTCGACGCCAAAATTATTTCTTTTAAAAAACTAAATTGAACAAAAACTGCAACAACATAGTGTGCTAAAACAGTGCAGAGAGTACAGAACACAGCTTCTCTAACAATTATAGGTTCATTCTCTCATGAAGGGAAACAGTGTCAGTTTTTTTAATTATTGTAATCAGTACAATGTGTTATGTAAATAGGTGCAATACCATTGAGAATAGACGACTGCTGCCCCCCTGGTTGATGTAATGATTTACATCGTGTCTAAAACAGAAATCTTTATCTCAAAACTATTTCTTTGATTTGACAACTAAGATGAATAATGAATGCATTCTTTTTTCACCAATTTGCAATTTAATTCTTAAATGCAGAATAATCTATGAAGTGAAATAGATTATTTTTAAAGTATCAGAATTTTTAAATTAAACCAGAAAAACAAATTTCGCAAAGCACAGTACCAGACCCATAGATAAACATATACTTGTGAATATTATTTGCTTGCTTAAGCAAAACTGAAAGATGGAAGAATGAAGAACTTTTCTATAAGTCTATTGAATAATTCATTTATATTTTGCTATATTCTTTCACTTCTTGGCCTGTACGAATTTCACTCAATGCACGAATAGCATATTGTGTGCAAATAGCATACATTACATTATTTTACTTTTTTCTTTGCAGAAAAAGACATAATTTGATGCACACCAGATATTCTTATACCGATGTTATTACTTGGCTTATGTTTTGCATTTTGAATCGTTTCCTGATTTTTTTTCTTGATTTTGCAAATGATTTTGAAAGTTCTTGGTATCAAATGAAAATTCTTCTCACAAGGATTACATATATTAGGTATAAAATCCCCTAGCCCTTACCATTCAAAAGTTACGGTCAAGGTTAAAGTTTTTTCATAAGCACTGAAATCTCCAAGGTCAAAAGGTCAAAGTTGTTGGTATCCAATGAAAAGTCTTGCCACAAAAAATACATCAGTGAAGTATGAAAGTCCTAGTTTCTACCATTCAAAAGATATGGCCAAAGAAAAAGTGTGGAATTTTTGTGTAAAAGTGGGTCAAACTCCAAAGTCAAAAGGTCAAATTTGGTGGTACCCAAAGGAAGGTCTTGTCACAAGGAATACACATGTGAAAAATGAAAGTCATAGCTCCACTAAATCAAAACTTATGGGCAAGGTTAAAGTTTTTGTGACGGACGGACAGACGAATGAGATTTAATGTCCCCTCGCTTTCGCGAAAGCGGGGGACAAAAAATGCATTATCAGTGGTGCCCCACCCCACAGTACCCCTGACACTTTGGCCACACATTTCACAATTTTGTAAAAGGTACCTTCATTGCTCACCATCAAATATCTAGTAGCAGATTTCGAAGCATAATTCATGTTCATTATATAATAATCAATAGAATCCCCTCTATGTCTCCCCTGACACAAGGGCCTTGAAAATTACAATTCTAGAAGAAGCACCCTTGTTCATCATTACTATGTTCTTAGATCATCGGTATTATACCCAAGAGCAGAGGAGATTTCAAAGAAAAAAAGTATTTTCACTATATAATTAATAGAACCCCATCCTAACACCAGAACCTGTGACCCTGGGGCCAAGAAATTCACAAATTTAGAAGAAGCACCCTTGTTCATCATAACCAAGCACTTACAAGAAGTTTATTTTAATGATAGTAAGGAGTAGAGAAGAAGATTTTCAAAGAATCACATGTATTATACATTTTTACTATATAATCAATGAAGCCACACCCTAACATCAGAACCTTTGACCAAGGGGCTATGAAATTTCCAATTTTGGAAAAAGCACCCTTGCTCATCATAACTAAGCATTTAGTTTACCAGCTTATAACCGAGGAGCACAGGAGAAGATTTTCAAAGAATTATTACATTTTCACAAGCCTTAATCTATAAGCAAAAACTCTACAAACAATAAAAATCTATGAAGAAGGCATTAACACGGATTCTGGAAATTCAAGAGGTGGAATCAAGTAAGCAGTCGCTATAAACCAGTCACACCCGCCGTCAGGCGTAGTATTGAACAAATAGATGGGACATTCCGTAGTCATGTTCATATAAAAACAAAGGCCTAGCTAAAATTGTATAAAACAAGTCATCCAATTACGACCCAGTAATAGGTCATAGTTGCCAACAAAGCTATAATAATCACCATAGAATTTTAGAAATGCCGACTTTAAACAAGGTTTTGAAATCCCTGTAAAATCAACTTATCTGTGAGTAGCCTGCATCGCTTTAAAAATTGATCGTTTTCAGAGCAAGCTCTTGAGAAGCGAATAGGTTGGGAGACATAAACACCAAAAGAAGGTGATAGCGGAATATTCCTATTACTACATGAATGAGGACATTTTTTTCAATTTTTTTTTAATGATCGTTGAATGACAAATGTATGTGGCATGTCTTCAGGAAAAGGATGTGAATATTAGGCATGAATTTAATTTTTGAGAATTCATCAGGTACATGAACTACAACGCTTCACACCTGCATATCTATATTGAAGTGCTAAGCTTTAACGCGCTTCATGAAATATGCAGGCGTGAAGCGTTGCAGTTCACATGTCCTCATAAATTTCATTAAAAAATAAATTCATCTCTTAAAACGTCGATATCTGAATGTCGAATTGAAGACCACAACAAGCGTGTAGCAGTTTTTAACACATTCTGCTAAATGAGAATATAAAATAAGGTCAGCTAATAAAAGAGCACAATTAGTGCCCATCGGAATATCATTTTGTTCGGAGGCCTGACCCCAGGATCATGAAACAGGCTTAGACAAATTTTCAATCGCATGTAAAATTTCATTCATTATTGAATTCATCTCTAAATTTGCAGATAAAAAACTTTTGATGTTTTTGGATCCCAGGGCCTGGTTCCCAAAGACTAAATAATCAATGTCAAAGAGGAACTCCACCATTCCTTTAATATCATCCTCAGAATATTTGTGTGAAGAATCAGAGTGATTTTTAACCAAGACAAGTATAATTCAAAGTATACTAAAAAGCCTGGGTGACCAGGGCTTTTTAGTATACTTTGAATTATACTTCAATGCCTAAGAAACCTCTTAACTCAAAGATGCTTGAAAAATTTAGATTTGGTGACCTTATTAAGTAGTTTTTAAAATCATTAGCCATAAATTAAGAAAGTAGATCATAGTGACTTTCTTTTTCGTTGACAAATCCCGAGACCCAAGCATCGTCGGAAACCAATCATAGTAAATACAGATTTACTTTGTAAATTCAGAGACATTCTTGTTTCAATGGCTGTACTCGACTGCACTATTTAAGAATTAGGAGGTCGCAATACTTTTAAATCAACACGGAATAGCAAAACAAACAAACATATACATGTATAGTAGAGCAATCTTTACAAAAAACATTTTAACTCATGATCCACTCAACTTTGTTTAATGTAGCAGAACAATGCTCTTTCAACAGACGATTATACACCTTTATCCTATTGGTTTTCTTATCGGAATTTGATTCAAACCAGTCTCCCCTCTTAAAAAACCTCTAATATCCTTTCCTGTGATATTAAGAAAAATAGTTTCCTGCTGCAAAAATCGAAAAAGTTATCTTATTCTACATATCATCTCCAATCATGCAGCTTCCTCCAGCTATTTTCTGGTAAAGTTTACTTCATTTATGAATGCAAGAGAAAAAAATCGATTATATAAATGACTTATATTAAAAGAAACTATCAAACCAGGACTATCAAGGATATGTCGCAGACTCCTTGGGCTGATCTTGGAAGAGGCCTGTATCGCTGGGCTAAAGACATTGCTGTAGACTTACATGATGCTATAGCTCTGTATTTATACGCCTATCATACTTCCTAAAAATTAAAATTAAATACTTATAAACCTTCGACAGATCAACAAATATACTCACATTTTGATTTTCGGGTTGTTTCGTCTGCTGGTTGGAATTTTCGCTGAAGAAGCCGCGTACTCACACTGACTCGAGCATCTTATATAACGGGGGACTTATCGACTCAGTGTTAGCGCCGCCCAGAGAGAAAGCTGCAGACTCGGGGAATCAATAAGGAAAGAGACCGTGTATCTGCTTCAAACTTATCATTGTTAAACTGCATAGGTTTAATTTAAAGTCATTATGAAGGGCATTTCAATTGACCTTCCTTATTTCTTTAAGGACTTCTTCCGTACTTCTGCATTGCTAGTTCTTAAAAGTTACATATGTACTTTTGTCTAGTAATTTTATAACCAAATGCATTTCATAAATGAGAAAATTAAGTTAAGATCCAAGTCATTGAATTTAGCTTTTTAAGTGTACAGGTTTATGTCTTGCAGTTCCATTTTTATTTGAACAGCGAATTAAACTTCCAAGCATGCATGAGGTGTAATTCAAGGATTTTTTTTAAATAAAAAAGCAATACTATTATAACATTAGAGTGAGTTTTACACAGAGGTTCCCACAATACAACAATAGGGAAGTTATGTTCTTTTGACCTCTGTAGTTATGAAAACATTAGAGCGCATATAATTGAAATTAAGGTTTCGTCAAAGGTCAACATGTCTAAAAAATTATTTTTCCAATAGCCCCAAAACTGTGTGTGGTATAAAGTCAAAATGTTTACAGTTTATAAATATATCATTGATTAATAGATAGAAAGTATCACTTAATAACAAATATTTTTAAAAAGATATTTTTTGAGAAAAATTATATCAGACAATGTGCATATTTTAAAAAAATGCACCTGCTTAATTCTGTCCTTTTTGTGAAAACCATCATTGAAGAAATAATAAATTTTTATCATTGAAGGGCAAGTTGGACGTGAATCGTCTCTGAAAGGCTGTTATTGAAAGCATGACATGTATAAAGACAAGACCCCTATAGAATCCGCCATTTGCAATGAGTGTACTTTCGCTTTTAAGTCTTAACATTTGGACAAAATAAACAGGGAAAACAACTTTCCAGAGGCTAACCAAGTCCAACTTGCCCTTCATTGACAAACATATTTTGTTTCTGCAATTATGGTTTTCCCTAAAAGCACGGAATCAGTTAGATGTATTTTTTGAAAATATATGCATTTTTAAAAATTAATATTTTGTCCAAGTATTTCTTTTATCAAGTGATCCTTTCTATCTGTTAATCAATGAAAAATTTATAAACTGTAAAATTTTTAACTTTATACCTCACATAGTTTTGGGGCTATTGTAAAAATAAATTTTGGGACATGTTGATCTTTGACAAAACCTTAAGGTCGGTAGAAAGGACTCAGTTGGGGTACAAAACTTTCCAGTGGGGTAACGATCAAACAAAAACACAGAAAGATCATTGGACGTTAATATGGAGGAGTCACAAATATAAAATATATATGTATCGATACCAAGGTGCTCTATTATTGTGGGCAATGCCCCAATATAACCCCCAACCCCCATCCCATGATGTTTTTCAAGCAATTTTTAGTACAGAACATTTTATATACATTATCATACACAAAAAGGTGTATATATGAGAAATCCACTCCTCTTCTTAAAGCACGTAAATAAACTACACCTAAGCATGTATTATTATGTCATTTCCTTGCAGCATATGGAACCCATAGCTTACTCAACAGGATTTATCAAGACGTAAAACTAAACAATTCAACCAGTTTAAATTTTTAACAAGGATTTCTTTTATTCCAGGCTTTTTTTATACAACATTTTCAAGAGCTTGGAATAAACAATGCACTGAGCTGAACCCTTTGCCGGTTATAACAATCAGTTCTAAGCCCACACGTGTTACGTTATTGGCTCCATTCTGTAGACGGGGGAGTTTTTTGTAGAAGTGACCGATAGATCAATACACACAGTCTGACATGGTCACACACAGCGTAATGCTTTTATCATTTATTAGATTAGTTTTCTTTTGAAAATCAGCCTTTTTAAAACAGCTATTATACACAATTTATGAGCTACGATAATGAAGAAATATAATTTCTTTTCATTTAGAAATTACACTGATGGTCAATATGATGTAATGATGAAAGAAAATAATGTATTTCTCAATCAATTATCAACTTCTGAAACAGAAGGAAACAACTCAGTAATTACAATTATCCAAAACAGAAAGCTGAGAGGACAACTTTGTATGAACGACCAAATGGATCGAGGGGGTGGGGTGGGGTGAAGCTATTATTGGATTCAGATTGACACACGTTCCACTGCTCGTTAACCTTCCAGATTCTCTTTAGTTTGAGTGTTTGTATCTGACCAACGGTATCAGCATCACACTTTTAGTTTTTATTAAACATGCAATTTCTTCTATTGGCTATACTCACATTCAAGCAATTTCTCCTATACTCATGAGAATATTCTTTCAGTACAGCCCAGTTCAGCTACACACACTTTCTCCCACAGTTCATGATTCAGCAATCTTCTTTGTGAACATGAATGGACCATTCTTCGGATGGATCTAACACTGTGCATAAACTATTTTGCGTTACAGACATTGGCAGAAACCAATCGTATCACAATTTAATATCTACCGAAAATAGCTATCAGAGGTTACCTCACCTCCACTGACGCCGGTTCAGACATCGTGTTGAGGTCGGCCAGAAATGTGTCAGATATCGATAACTTGCTTCTGTATAAATCACAGAGTAAAATGGGTTTATGACGAGGATCTCAGTTTCCTTGATCACGGAAAGTTATTTAGGTAGCATGCAAAGCTTTAGGTTTCCAGTAATATTGTCAATTAATCATCGAATTATGTTTTCTATATTCATTTTTTTTTTCAAGGATATTTCGCACGTGGTATTTATCTATATACATAATTTTAATGCCGTATAATTCTCTCTCTCTCTCTCTTTCTCTCATTGTATAGTTCATTCCTTTATCTTGGATTTAGGAAGTATGCATGGATAAGTAAGTTAAAACTTTTTCTGTAGAAATGCAATATATAGGCCTATATTTCTTAGTTCATTAATTAACCAATAATCGCCCTTATACCTTCATGTACTTGCGCTGGCGTGGGGTTAAATGTTTTAAAAGTTACATGCATTAAGCCGACTAGCTGCAGATCTGTAGCTCTCCGAAAAAATATATTGATAGACCGGAGAAAATCAAAAGAACAGAAACCTGTAACTATGAATGTACATGTAAGCCCCGCCTACTCGAGTGTATTGATCAAAAAATCTCTCATGGAAATACGTTTTTTTTTATCTCTATTGTAAGTGAAGGAAAACTTAAATTGAACATGTCTCGCATAATATCTCATTCCATTTGAAAAAAAAAATTATATCTTTTCTGTGTATAATTGATTTCTTTACTTATAATTTTTGCTAGAATTTGAAATAAAATTTAAATTTGTTTGAAAATGTAAAGATATTGATTGATATCACAAATAAGATGGCAGTCATATTACAGGAGTTTTTATCGTGAAAAAAAAAATTAATTAAAAAAAAAAAAATTCCTACCCTTAACTAATTTTTTTCCCCGGATTTTTTAATTTATTTTTTCGATAAAAATTTCAGACTCCTGTGGTCATATCATAACTCTGGGTAGAGATTGTAACGATAACTCTCGGTAGGCAATTTTATCAAGTGAATTTATGCACAGGTGTATCTTTGCTAGGCAAATGTTTCTGATACGCTACTCCTCGCTAGCCAAAGGTTCTGATACGCTACTCTTCACTAGCCAAGGGTTTCTGGTACGCTATGTACAATCATCATGATTATGAGGAGAGAAGCGTATCAGAAACCCTTGGTTAAGGAAGATGATGAGAAACCCTCTCTATTTTGAGGAGAGTACCGTATCAGAAACCCTTGGCTAGCGAAGATGGCAGAGGCACGGATTCAAAAAAAAAAATTCAAAGTAGGGTGTGGGGGTGTGGGGGGTGAAGAGGAAAAGAGTTATTACGAGTATATATAATGTACGTTTTACATATATACATACTTAATTAATAACCCAATAGGAGACAGGGAGGAATGTGGTTTTAAGGGAGGTTGATCAACCTGGGTAATAAAATACTTGTATGAATTACCTGAAAGTTTTAGAAAAGGAAAGGAAAATAAATCTTGTAAAGGGAGTGGGGTTTCATTTTGTTTTCAAAACCAAACTTCTTATATATTATAACATTATCCTTTCACTGAACATTTTCTAGGTTAAAAGTACAACAAAACATTTTGATTCTCCTCTTTCTCCTTATCTCTTTTTTGCAAATCCAAACG
>PRKT01000006.1:4258124-4272586 GCA_003671525.1 Saccostrea glomerata | reverse complement strand
ATTCTTGGCCAGATTATCGAGTATAATATGGTTTGGGTCAGTTTACGCTTTTTTATAATCCGCTTCGCGGATTATAAAGCGTAAACTGACCCAAACCATATTATACTCGATAATCTGGCCAAGAATTAGAGTCATTCCTTAATTATATTAGAAATATTTCCAATAAATTTTTCACATTTATATGCACTCACTAGCTGTGAATGACATGAGAAAAAATATGCCTTTTTCTTGATGTTTTTTCTTATGGGAAACATATAGCGCAGTGTAGAACATACATAATTTTTCTGTCACTAATTAGTATTGGATAGATACATCTTTGGTAAAAATATAAAGCTTGTTCTAGGCTGCGCTCTTTATTTTCTGGAAGAAAAACTGCTTGAAAATAAGCGGTTTTACACAAAATATGCTAAAATGGCGGGAAAACGTGATTTGTATGATGTAATATTTCTAAAATAACGGCATTTTGATAAAAATGAAAATTACCCATAAAGGTCGCATATATCGCTGTACAAATTAAAGCTATATGTAAAGTAGAATTAAGATATCCTTTTTAAGGGGCCAATTTAGACACCTACCATATATCGCTCTTTTAAAATATTCTAGCCTTTTTAAAAAAAAAAAAAAACAGCCGGCTACGTTTTTTTTTCCAATTCCATTTTTTATGTTCACCAATTTACCGAAATTCAAGGCCACGACAAGCAATGATCCTAGCTTATCCTGACCTTTGTATCAAAAGACAAACACACTGACCTACATGTAAGGTGTAGGTGCATAGAATTACAGGTGTCTTAGTGGAAATTTAATCGCTCAAGAAGAAAAAAAAAGAATCATTGAGCCTATTATGAATCAAATTCACTTAAACAATGACTTAGAGATTGTCATTGTCAAATGAAATATAATGTTAAGATGTATTTGATTACAATCGACTCAGAGGTTGCTTTTGACCTTGGAAAACAGATGATTTACATATACTATGACTTTCTCTGTAATGTATGAAGCAAGCTTTATTTATTATCCCCAACTCAGTTTTATTTATATTTTTACAACTGAATTACTCCTATGTTTATTTCTTAATTCTTTTATCTGTTTATGTGTATTCAACAATATATCCTGTTGCTCTCTCTCTCTCTCTCTCTCTCTCTCTCTCTCTCTCTCTCTCTCTCTCTCTCTCATTCATATTGTACAAATCCATTAGTTTTCTTCTGTATAATAGAGCGTCTTACATTTGTGTGAATCGACATAACTTGTGTTTAGAATGCTAGTATGTGAATTTTTATATTTATATTTTGAATTGCTTTCTAAAAATAGAGCGTAATACTACAGAAATACATATTTAATGCCTTAATCTATGCATCTCTGTTCATAAATACATGTATAATGTTTGCAAAATGATGTGTATAAACTTAAGTTGTAAACATAGTTGACTACACTGATTTGTTCACTTATGTTGTAATTACGGAATCGTATTAGTGCTACGTGGACACTTCACTTTTTTTTATTTCTACACTTTAATCTGTAAAATTTACACTTTAAAGTGTAAATTTTACACATTAACCTGTAAATTTTACACTTTAATCTATAAATTTTACATTTAATCTGTAAATTTTACACTTTAAAGTATAAATTTTACACTTTAATCTGTAAATTTTACACTTTAATCTGTAAATTTTACACTTTAATCTGTAAATTTTACACTTTAAAGTGTAAAATTTACAGATTAATGTGTTAAATTTACACTTTAATCTGTAAATTTTAAACTTTAATCTGTAAAATTTACACTTTATTTGTTTATTCACATAGTCAATTTAGCAACTTCACACATTCCCAGTAGCGCATTTTAAAGCCAACAGACCGTTAATCATGCAAGATAATTACAGAAGCGTAATATCAATCTGAACTGCAAATAACAAAATCTTTGAGATATATATTTCTACTTTTCGTTACACTGTAGTAAAACTAAAAAAAACATATGTACATATACTGAAACAAAAGCAGATCCCTGATTTCTTAAGCTGGGGAAAATTACGAGACCCATGAGGAAATAGTCCATCCTTGTTTATCATATACATATGTACTGATAAACAAGTACGAGTTCATGTAAAATAAAAAGATACTTGTAAACAATTGTAAACATCTCAGTTTAAAACTTTTTCTCAAGTGTCAGAGGTAAAACGTCACAAATCGACCGTTCGATCATAACCTATTGCAGTACAGGTTGTTCAAAATAAAGTGTAAATTTTACAGATTTAAGTGTAAAATTTACAGATTAAAGTGTAAAATTTACAGATTAAAGTGTAAAATTTACAGATAAAAGTGTAAAATTTACAGATTAATGTGTAAAATTTACACTTTAAAGTGTAAAATTTACAGATTAAAGTGTAAAATTTACAGATAAAAGTGTAAAATTTACAGATTAATGTGTAAAATTTACAGATTAAAGTGCAAAATTTACAGATTAAAGTGTAAAATTTACAGATAAATGTGTAAAATTTACAGATTAAAGTGTAAAATTTACAGATTAAAGTGTAAAATTTACAGATTAATGTGTAAAATTTACAGATTAATCTGTAAAATTTACACTTTAAAGTGTAAAATTTATAGATAAAAGTGTAAAATTTACACTTTAAAGTGTAAATTTTACAGATTAAAGTTTAGAAATTTAAAAAAAGTGAAGTGTTCAAGTGGCACTAATACGCTTCCGTATGTAATCACTCTTCATTTTGTTTGTAAATTTTTTGTATGCCAACATGTCAAGTGAATCAATAAATTAAATTAAATTTCAAATATCTATTTTTTTAAAAGAAGCTTCACACCGTTTTTGTAACTATCTCAGAGTGTGTTTTTTTTTAAAAGAAATTGTTTCCGAATTCTTTCTGATTTTCTGTAGTACTTGCCTGTATTTTCTCCTTGTCGTTTTACAATAAATTAACGTATAAATTGAATTTTTATCGAGACTTTAATTTTGGCATTATTAGCGAGGGTGCTGATATTGCTAAAATTAAATATCGCCAAAAATTTATTGCGTTCTATTTGTAATATGTTCTAAAGTGAGCATTTTAAAATCACAACTCGCTTAAAATAAATACATGTACCAGTTTTCAAGGACATGTACAAATCGCTAAATTTTCCTCTCGCTGAAATTTCCACTTATACGGTTAAGATGATTTTAAGAGACAATATTACGATGTAAGAAGTCATTGAAGAAGAAAAAAAAGGCGCTTGAATGCCTGCTGCATGGTGAGAACCGATCAGAAAACTGCTCCGTTTACAGATTCTTCAATAGACAGTTTTCTATTTATAAAAAAAATGTACACAAAGATTTATTAAATATTTTACTATCCTGGAAGATAATTTTATTCAATTTTGCAAAAATAACTCCCCAGATACTTCATCATTTATTCATTGACAAGTAAAGATAAAAGAAAATTTTATAGAGAAAGGGAAATAACCATGGCAGTATTCATGATGTTGAGATGGTACGAAGTTCTCCCCGCATCTTTATACTAGCAAACAATTTGAAATAATTCTTATATTCTGATATCTTCTAACTTTCTGGTCATATATAGATTGAATGATTCGTAGGCATGAAAATGAGCTAAGAAAACTACAGATTGTATAATTGTGTTCATTGAATCGGATTAAAAATGAATTTTGTTTTATACATCAATGTCCGTACATATTAACTTTAAAGAGTATAAAATTTAAAAGAACTTTGTAATCTTGATCTAAGCAATACTCCAAGAAGATTGTATTTGTAAATCATAAGTGTTTCATGTTGACAAGTCACTATTCATATTTTTATTATGCTTACAATTACCTGAGTTGTTATATACAAAATATTTATTATGTTTACTCTCAAATTGTAATATAATATACTCGTACATGTATACCAGGGTACTTGACGTTACATATTTTTCTAAAAAAAAAAAACAACAAAAATAACCCTGAACATACATGTGAAATGATATTATGAAGTTATTATTTTTTATATAAGAAAACATAATTGTGTATGTTTAAATAGTGTCTGTGTATGTTTGATATGGTACATTTTAGTAAATTCTATATTCAGATATATGTCTGATGGCAAACAGACGTAAAAGACGTAACGAACTTGAAAGAGTTGATTCAACATTTATTACATTTTTGCGAGCAATTGTTAAGGTTCGCATTTACGCCCGTTATAAAATTTATCCGATATTTCCAACTATCGTTACAAAGTTTGCATACCCAACAAACTAGACAGTTATTCCTTTTATTTACATTTCATTGTGAATTAAAATTGTAAATATAGATTTTTTTAAAAAATAATATTGTCGAAGAGATTTAAAATACAAGATGCCATTTAATTTCAATTTCAATCCCCGCCCACGGACATCAGACATAAAGACAGCCGCCTGTCTCCATAGCTCCTGACTTTTCGCTTAGTGAAATTTACATTCTGGTTGAATTATCAAAAAATCAACCCACTTAACTTTAAAAAAGTTATCACTTAGAAAACAAATAGAAATGTAAATATTTGCCTAAAATTGCAGGTATATTTGAATACCAATAACTGTTTTATTTAATTAGAACAAAATGGCCATATAGCTAGTCACAAACTGTTCACTTCAATGCAAAACTCCTTCTAATGTGGAGGATAATTTCTTGAATATGCATGCGGGTCTTTAGTTTTTTTTTTATCAGGTCACCTGCATCGTCTCAAGCCACGGTCCGGAGTCCGCATAGCTCTCTCCTACATGGGAGAGGAGCGTATATTTTGGCCGTGGTTTGCGACGATGGGTCACCTGAGTCACGATAAAAATTGCTCTGTTCGTCGATTATCAACATTTTGAACATTTTCATCCTTTTGACTTTTCGCATCATTGGATGATTAGAAACAGATTTTGTGAATTTCATAGCTCTTGTCCATGTGGACAAGAACGGGAGGAGGGCTAAACCCACGGGAATTTATTCGTTTAACTTTTTTATTCCTTGACATCAAGCATCTCTTTGTACATTAAGTGGGTAATCAATGTAATTAACATATAAACGTAAGATAATAAGATACCAATGGAGTAAGAGGCAGCAACGTTGTCACAGCGTAAAGTAAGAACCCCTCTGAAGATGCATCAGGTGATTCCCTAGGAGCAGTCTTATATCAGGGGCAAATTGAAAGAAGTGTGTTATCAGCTATATACCAATCGTTGCCTCAACAAACCATACATAAGAGAGAATTTTTGCATCGAAGTGAGTAGTTTGAGATAAATTCAAACACTATAGCTTATACGGCCAACATCTAGCAGTCCTAAGAGATAACAGCCCTGTTGCATCAACTTATTATACCATTTTCGCAAAGTCCATAAATCCCCTCTCTCTCTCTCTCTCTCTCTCTCTCTCTCTCTCTCTCGGTGTCCCTTACCCAGAGAATGTTACACTCGTGAGATAACATTCGATTTGAATTGATTACCAGTCCAGCATTGCCTAGATTGGTAGCAAACAACATCATGCAACTCGTACGGTGCTGTCAGCATTATATAAATATTGCGCATTGATTGACACTGGTTTTCTTGGGTGAAAATTTTCAATGTTACATTCAACTTCATGCAATATATATTACATGTATATATACTGACACGCAAAAGAAACGCAACAAGCAGTAATCTACAAATGTTGATTTTTATATCTTATGATTTTCAAAAGCGAATAAAGTAAGGCTAAAATCATTTTTCAGAACATCAAAGATTTGATAAAAATGTAAAATGTTTATCTGTTTATTTTACTGAGTAAAATATGACTGTTTAAACACCCCCCTCCAAGCCATTCAAGTAAAACGTGCAAGACTGCACGAAACAACAATTGCAGCTTAATTTCTACGATACAATAGGTTCATTAATATCGAGATCTGAGCGAAGGAATTATTCTTTGGCATTTTTAAATGCCCGTTTTTCAGATGATTAGGTCGAATTTTCTCTAACTTAGAGCAGTGTAGCCACCCTTGGACTTCTGGTACAAGGAATGTCCTTAATGCACATGATACGTAAGACCCTGTTGAGGCGTAATGTAGTGAAATTTCGCATCAGCAGCTCTCCATCACCTTTACATCAAAATTTTCCAGCTAGAGCTATGGAAATGCGTACATAAGCCATTTTCAAGTAGCCTTAGCATCGTTACGGGAAACGAAAGGAGAGTTTATTTTATGAAATATTGCTGCATTACTTATGATGAACAGTAAAAAACCCTTAAAACTCCACAATATTGCCAAATGTTTTGGTAAACATGCAATTTTTGATTTCTGTTAAGCAGACTCAAACTTGACTTCCGGTTATGGTATGGAAATCGTTCAACCGTTAAATTACCGATGTTTACCAAATTGAAGATATTATAATAATTTTAAGACACAAAATTCTTTATTTTACATAATTATTTCCCCCTAAAGTAGGGTGTTGCGTTTCTTTTGCGTGTCAGTATATTATACTGAATGTTTTATACAAATACGAGGGGTGATCAAAAAGTTCGCGAACAAATTGAATAACTTCCATAAAACAAATAAAATAAGTTCATTGTTTTAAAATAGCCCTCTCTGATTTTAATGCATATCTGCCACCGTTCTACACATGCGCGAATCACGTGATCAAGGCGGTCACGTGACATGCCATTACAAAGACGCTAAGATATTTTTCCGAGTCTTATATTTCTTACCATACAAGTTGATTTTTATAACAAGAACGGTCCATTTGTCAGAAATGACAAAAGCTTCGAGATAGGATGGTTGGATAACGATATTCTTTCATGAAAGAACATGGTGACTATCACACCCCGAGATCTCTGTCTTAGGAACGTCGTTCATCAAATATGGATTAAATTGTCGGGGCCATTTTATCATATTTAAAATGTTAAAAGTCAAAATTAAAAGATATTTTAGGGATTTCATAATGATATTATTGTTAAGATACTCAACCATTTTTCTAGCTGTAACTTCGCAATCTTTCATAACAAATTTATTACCTTACAAAGGACACATCTCTTCCCCAGCTTGAGGGTACAAAACAAAAGTAATTTTAAACATCTCCCTTCCTTCACTAAAACAACTAATTCAATTTATGATTGAACGCCTGGAAAGTCTATTGTCTTCATAAACCATGTACAAATTATCATTAGATACTTCAAAGGAATTTCACAGATACGTTAAACTTAACAGCTGTTCGTTGCTCGAGTAAGACTGTGACAACCATTTTTCGGCACGAGTAACCTACATATTGACGTCATTTTTACTTTGTGACGTCACAATGAAGGAGAAAATCATTAATTATCATATGCTATTTATAGAACATGTGCATGACTATATTTGTGTCAAATCTAATTCTGATCTGAATCGTGGTTTTGAAAATATAGAGATAGTTCGCGAACTTTTTGATCACCCCTCGTACTTATTACAAGGAAACTTGTGCGCAAAAATTCAGTCAAAATTTTTTTAGAATATCGCCATTATTCAGCGGGTAATAGTGTTTTAACAAATTTTTCTCGACGAATCAGTCAACCAGTTTCCATGAAAGTATAATACTAGTATATCCTAAAATGTCCTACAAAACAATGCTGCGCGTCCATTATGGTTCTCAAATATCGGGGTATCTATACCTGATGCTTTCCAGACTTTGCGTCAATATGTGAGAAACTCCTGAAGTCTGAAAGATCCTCGAGTCTCGCAAGTGCTTAACTGCCCTTCTTGGTCAACTAGTTGTGTTGTCTATAATGAAAGCTTAATCGCAGACTCTCACTCTTCTTTCTTAACAATATATGGATGGGTACGGCGAGCGTGAAGAGCGTATAATTCAACTGTCAAGTACTTGTCTCATTTGCGTTCTTACTTCGTTAGAAATTCTGTATTCTGAAACGTTGTTTAAAAGTATCTGCTAGCTAATCTACCCTGTGCCTCATTCTTTCCGTGGGTCAAACATCATGATTCCTTTACTTATGCAGCAATACGCCTTCATCACCTGCATGCAGGGTTTATATACCTCTGTTGATTCGATACGCAAGAGCATGCTACAAGAAGTTGCTGAAACAAGAATATCAGCAGTCCCGTTTAAAGTAATCATTTCGTGGTCCATATACAGTGGTCTTGTCAGCAAATACTATACAATTATTGCTGGTTTTTGAGGTCAATACAATGATTTAGCCATCTGAGGAGTACAATATTCACCGAGCCCGAAGGGCGAGGTGAATATTGTACTTCGAAGATGGCTAAATCATTGTATTGACCGAAAAAAACAGCAATAATTGTTTTATTATATGATTCACTGATAAAATGATACAGCTCATTACTTGTTAACTTGCATTTAATTAAGTCCTAGCCAAATACAAGAGAGAAACAGAATTAAAATGTGAATAAACCTTACCAGTCATATCAATTTGAAATGTTTTTTTTTTTATCAATTTTAGTTGCTATGAAAAAAATAATATAATGTCAGTCTTTTTATAGGATAGATTTTGAAAAGAAGGAGTATTATCAGGGAAAACTGACTGCCAAAAAGTAAAAAGAAGAAAAAACATGTTGTTCAGTTAAAGTGTTGGAGGGGGGTCCCTAAATCCTCTCTTACCACCCTCACCCTAAAATATATATTCGCTTATGTTTTTTTTCACATGAAAAAAAAAAACACAGTCGTTTAAATAGCTTTCCAAAACAATTTGTATCAATTTGGAATTTCCCAATCTATTTTTAGATCAATGTAGAGGAAATAAATCCTTGTATTGACCTGGAACGTCACGTGCAGGTCAATACAACGTAGTATTTTTCTAACATAGTTGGATCTCAGCCAATCAAAGAGAGGGAAATTATTCAATCATATAATAATATCTGTTAATAAAATTGCTAGGCCTTGAATGGTCGACAAATTTCCCCGTTATTTCCCGATCCTGACACGGAGAACACGGCTGGTGTGACTGGTCGACAGGAGATGTTCACTCCTCCATGACACCTGATCCCATCTCTGCATGGTCGTGTGTTAGAGGTCCGTATTTGCTCTGCTCCAAATTTTGTATTGTTTACTGGACTTTTAAGCTTGAATACTGTTCGTTATATTTATTTGTTTTAAGCAATGAAATGTGGACTTTGAAAATTATGCTTTCTGTCTCAATCAGACTTATACTCCATTTCATTGAATATTGCACTTAATTTTATTTACATACAACATTTTGTACATAATAACAGCTTTGTATAATATGTAACACAATAGTAAATTATCAACAAATTTACATAACAGATATATTTACAATTGATTGTCGTCCTTACAGTCAAATAAACAATGTAACAAAGTAACAATAAATGTTTGGAGAACTTTTCTTTTTAAGTTCTAATGTAATAGCCACTCTATTACCTATTCAATGCCTCAAAAATTGAAAATATATGTACAAATGCAGTCACCAATAATAATGAAATATGACTTGTAACAAAATTATTCCATTTACAATTGTTATAAGAAAATAATAGTCACTGTCAACAATGTCAAATAAAATTGTCTATTTTTTAGAATGAAATTATTCATTACTCAATACTGAAAAGAAAGGACTGGAAACAATTTCATTTCCTCGTTATTTATGTGGATGTAATTCGGAACTTCGTTTGCTCGGGATTTATCCCTATTTATCAGTGATAACCCAACAGGTAAAGTACGTGTAGTATAAAGATGATAATATTATTTTGATACAATCTTCCTTATTTGTACCCAGATGCTAGGTTTTTCAAATACAGAAGAAAATAATTTATTTTTTTTCTGGGAGGGGGTAGGCAAACGTTTTTCTTACTGACTAAAGGAAACTACATATAAGTGAGGCTGTGTGTTTGCATATAGGACCCATTTCTCCTTATACACTGTATACTAAACTTTGTCTTTTTTCTCCATTTTCTATACAAATTAATTAAATTTTCTTTTATATTTTGAATTACTGCTTATCAATTACTAAAATATGATGTAGCTATGTTGATTTTGTTTGTATTTTACTTTACAAATGCATTTCTTGGAAAAATCCCGAGTTAAGGAAATATTTTATATAAGTGAGCAGAGATTTTATGAAACTTAAAATAATTTGATACCATAAGTTTCTTTTGAGATTCACAGATGGAATGTTTAAATATTTTACTCACCGGAAAATACTAGTATGTGGTTTTATCTCTAATTAATGCACTTTTTTGACAGTTAAGGTATGTCACGCGTCAACTTTTTAGAAAAGTTCACGCAGAACCTCTTTCTTCAAAACTATTTATTGAATTTTATTTTTTATGACATATTAAAATTCAACAATGTGATTTTTTTAACATTCAACAAAAAAAAACTACTCAAAAGTCTACAAAGAAGCTAGATTTATGAGGGACTATTTTTTGTGGTGGAAGGTTATTTAGCCGAAAATTCTGCAAATAAGCACATTTATTAAATTTAACATCGTGGAACTTTAACCTCACATACTTTTACTCAGAGAATATTTTCCGTTAGGATATTGTTAGGAATATTTAATATAGGTCTTAATTTATATTTTTAGAACAAGTTTTACACCTTCCCTCAAAAAACGTTGCTAAAATATGAAGATATGTGAAAAGAAGTCATGATAAAATTTACACCATTTTTCGCCTGAAAATCACATTTTTTGACCAATATTTCAAAATTAACATCACTGACCCCGTCTTTTTCTTTCATTATTTTAAACTACTCAATAATTGTGACTGATCAGCACTTAAGTCGTAAAAAGTTTGAAAATAAGAAAATTTTTTTTACTTCTTATTTAATTTTTAACACCCCAAAACATGTTACTTTTGAGTGCAAAAAGGTCACATGAAAATTAACGCGCATTTATTTGCAAGATTTTTTCAATGATAAATATTATTCAAACCATTTTACGTAAAATAAGATTATTTTTATAGCCATGGTTACATCTGATAAAAAATAATAAAGGTTAAAGTAATTAACCAAAGAGTAAAAATTTAAGTGCAAAAAGGTCAACTTAGTTGCACCGTAGATCAGTTAAATGCACACTGACCCCGTATTTTCTCTGCGATTTTCAGTTACACTATATGGGTACTTATCAAAAATATACTTCTCAAAAAATCCTTGATTTAACAAATTTCACGAGTGACATACTTTAAGAACGATAAAATAATTTGATATTCAGTTGTTTTTTTTTGTTTATCAGTAACTTGAAACATCAAATTTATAGCAGTTATGTAAGAAAATCATTTTTTTTTTTTCAATTTTAATAAGTTAAACTTCATCACATTTTTCAGACTCTATTCAGTAATTAGAAGTTTCCATACATGGACTACAAAATCCTCACAACGTCAGGGTTTTAAGTCAATAAACAGGTCTGGACGATTTCTAAATAAGGAAGTCAAGAGCGATAACCGTGAACTGCTATAAATACACAGAATAAACAAGGTG
The DNA here is from genome assembly GCA_003671525.1 of Saccostrea glomerata. Classification (NCBI taxonomy): domain Eukaryota; kingdom Metazoa; phylum Mollusca; class Bivalvia; order Ostreida; family Ostreidae; genus Saccostrea; species Saccostrea glomerata. The sequence goes on along the minus strand of PRKT01000006.1, from coordinate 4,261,181 downwards.
TTAGTCCTTCTGACCAATCAGATAACAGCATTTAGACAAACCCATGAACAAATAAATAAAACACGTGGTTTTAAAGTTTTTTGCTCAAAAGATTTTTTTAGAACAAACTCTTTGTAAACTTTATGCACATTTAAGAATAATATAATATTTATGACAATTCTACCGTGAACAAACACGACTCGAAAGCTTAGAATACGTTTTAAGTGGGATTAAAAATCTGTCACTATAGGAGGTAGGAATCCCAACAGTTAATCTAACATTAAAAATCTGATATAAATACGGAAAGATTTCAGTGTTTTTTTTTTAGAACAAACTCTTTGTAAACTTTATGCACATTTAAGAATAATATAATATTTATGACAATTCTACCGTGAACAAACACGACTCGAAAGCTTAGAATACGTTTTAAGTGGGATTAAAAATCTGTCACTATAGGAGTAAGAATCCCAACTGTTAATCTAACATTGAAAATTTGATATAAATACGGAAAATTTTCAGTGTTTTAGCCTGACATAAACATCTTATTGAATGGAAGCTTGTCTTTATTATTTTTTGAGTGTTTATTAAAAAATCGTCCATATGCAGTTTCTCATATATGCGAGGTAAGATATTTGGATAGGTCGCATTTATGTATTATTATTCTATTTCCTCCATGTTTATGTCTTTCCTTATGGGTGCCGTAAGGCTATACATAACTTAATAAACATTCGGCGCTCATGAAACCCGTGATATTTTTAATCTGTGAGTAGTCCATACGATAAACACTGACAAGTGTGGAGTGGATCTATTCTATACACATGGAATTCAAGCAGATGAAAATCGGACGTCTAAGCAAAATTGTATTCCAAAATATAGTTTATTCTGATAAATTTTATAATTCAACTTGATAAGAAATTGCTAGTGTGATTTATTCCTCCATAAACAATTTCATTGTATCATGCATTATTTTATGTTTCGTTATCGAGATAAAAATGTCAATGTTGTTCACGGTAAATATGTGGGGAATACTGTATTCTTCAAAAGTTTTCATCTTACTTCCAAAGGTTTTTTGTTAAAAAAATCTTTTTGAGGAAAAAAACAGAAGCACGTGTTATCTCTCGTTCTTTTAGAATATGTTTTGGAGTGTGTAAAAATGCTGATGTCTGATTGGACAGAAAAATAATTACGTGTACATGTTGTATATTTATAGCAACTTTTAGTTATCGTTCTTGACTTCCATATTTAGAAATCGTCCAGACCTGATAAATATACCTCAGAAACACACTGATTTGAAAGCTTAACGTCGGGACAAGTTAAATAAAGAATTAAACATATTGTACGTATTCTTTTCATCATGTAGTTAAGTAACAAAAATTCAAATTATCAATTTTTAACAAATATCAATAAATAGAATGACTCCTTTTCAAACTTTCTTATACGAAATTGTAGTGAAACTGGTGGCGGCTCACCGCAGTGAGTCTACGTGAAATATTGGAAAGTTAAGGTGGCTAACTAAAGTGAGTCCGAACTATTGGAAAGTTAAGGTTGCTCACCACAGTGAGTCTATATGAACTATTGGAAAGTTAAGGTGGCTCACCACAGTGAGTCTATATGAACTATTGGAAAGTGGCTCACCACAGTGACTCTAAATGAAATATTGGAAATTTAAGGAGGAATCACGCATCTGTCTGGCGTACTCTTTGTCGAATTTTTCATTGTCTTTTTCAGAGAACCAGTTTTTCCAGTCACCAACATCACCTTCAAATAAAGGCAACATCATTAAAATGCTAAATTGTGGACTACATTCAATAAAAATGTGAATAAAAGTCATATTTCATCTAGAAAACACATTGCATTCAATAATGCACATTCAATAACCAGCCTTTCCCTATCTTTCAATATGTTTACGGTGCAACCGTTACTACGAGCGCCGAAACTTATTCAGTTTTAATTTAGATCGGGCCCGTCAAACCGCATGTTACCTTTAGAGCGTCTAGAATCTGACGTCACTTAACGTCGTATGGAAGTTGCATTTCCAAAAAGAACCCTGAATAGTGCTTATTTTAATGAAGAATTCTTTCATTCACTATTTATTTGAAATATGTCCAGTAAATCAAAGGTGATTTAATTTTATTTTTTTTTACTTTTGCTGTTATAGTATTTTCGTCGAAATAACAGCAAGCACTTAAAGTTCAAGGTCAAAGGTAAAAAAAAATATTTATATTCTTTGAAAGTTGAAGTAAGAAATATTCACATAATCATTTAAAGTATTAATGCCTTTACACGTGGCACCATCTGTCCAAAAGTTATGTTAATGTTATGACCTTGTTAAAGTTTGGCAAATTCGTGCAAAATGGATCAAAAAAAGTTGTGGGGAATGTTAAAATTTTTGCGGACAAATAGATAAACAGATCATCAGCTTTAGAGACAGAAAGACGGACAGGGCAAAAACTATGACTTCTGAATCTTCAATGACAGAGGCATAAATTCAACAGGAGAGTAAATTTTTCGAATTCAATATAAAAATATATGTTCTTGTTTTCAGATATGACATGTTTGTACTTCTTATTCTTCACAGAATGTTTATAGCTACCGGTATTTGCTTAGCTGCAGATCTGTTGCTCTCTGCTTTTAAAAATCCGGACAGATAAAGCAGGGAGAGCTCTACAAATCCAAGCTTTATAAAAACATTCGATTTAACAGTTTAAGGCACCGCATTTTTGTCGCTCGCTGAAGATCATCGTCTCAAGCCACGGTCCAAGTTCATACCGACGTCCATGTTAGGGTTAGTGTGAAAAATGTCTTTCAAAAATAAACAGTGGGACGGACAACTTCGGAATGGACATTTTTCCGAACTTGCGCACCCTTTTCCTTTAAAGCTATCATCTTACGGTTTTTTTTAAATGGTGGGGTTTTTATAATCAAATTGATTTATGAAAAAAAAAATTCAACATTTTCTGCTAGTTTTTGAGATATTTGAGTTCAAAAACAAAAATCCCATGGGGAAACATGAACTTAAAAATACCCCACAAAAAACCCCACAAAAACCCCATGGGGTTTATTTTTCACCCCATGGGG
>PRKT01000006.1:4220319-4232914 GCA_003671525.1 Saccostrea glomerata | reverse complement strand
TATATCTGATAAAAACATTGATCATGTTGATAGTGATGACATTTGTTACAACAAAATATCTCATCTAAATATCTACATTACCGATAAGATTCACTGTTGCGTAAATTAATATAAACACTCCTCTTTGCGCATTTTTAAACCAATTGCTAGTTCTTAAGTACACGCGACTTATTGCTGAGGGAAAGAATGACCAGATTTTTAACAATATTTCTACAGTCCGCGACTAGTATTGGACGTCACAGCTATGTCGAGGCGAGTTTGTTTTGGATTTAGATTCAGATTCGTTTCATACCTGTGCATTTTTGGTATATTAACTGTGATGGTTTTATTAACATTTTATGCCAATAATTCTCAAAATAACAAAGACAAATTATCTGGAAATCTTATTAAAGAAAAATCCACTTCGTCGATCATCGACATTTTCGTTGTAGAAGAACATCACGAAGGTGTGTATAAAAGTTTACCTACCTGTCATTTTCGTCTGACCTCGGGGTCATCTAAGCCCATCACTAAAAACAAAATATGTCAAAATGTATTGCATAACTCTCCAGCAGTCAAAATAAAGCACAACCAAAATTGTGTTAATTAATTAAGAATTTTAAATTCATTTATCAGTAACTATAAAATTCTAGTGATTCTTTTAACTTTACTCCGGTCACCTTTTCACATGATCACTATTGGGTTTTCTATTTTTGACGTACTTATCAATTTTTGTCAAACGTTTCATATTAGTTCGAAGTATCTGACGTTTTCCAAGACTTTTTTCACGATTTTGATGTTTTACATTGCCAGGAAAACGGCCCGTAAAATACCAAATTCTTGAAAATATACACATGTATATAGCCTGGAAAACGTAAGATTTTTCGGACAAGTTTCATATGTGAACATTTCATTTTTAAGTAATTCCGTATTGGTTTGGAAGCACTGGTGGAAATTTAACGGAGAGGAAAGGCTTAACTCTGGTAAGTAAAAATAAGGAATGTATTTTTTCCCAATTCTTTCAAAAAACTTTTCTTTATTTTTACATGGCTCAAATCTATAGCCTCCAGTTTTGCTTTACACTGCACAATATTTCGAAGTAATATTCCAATTAAAATAATTTTATCTAAAAAAAATGAATAATTATTTAAAAACATTATTAAAGATATGTTGAATTAACGGTTATATTGGCATAATAAAAATTCTATTTTATCATCGAGACACATTTTCCTTTACGGAATACAATCTATTTTGTAAACATGTGCGGTGAAATTGAATATAAATATTGGATTCATTGTAAATGAGCATGGGTTTGATCTGAAATGAATCTACCCAACATATGGTCTAGTCATTTGATCCAGTCAGTTTATGAAATAATCAGCAAATATGTTCACGAAGCCATCACAAGAGTAAGTTTTATTGATTAATTTATTTTATTTATTTGTGTTCCTTGTGTGACTAGATCCACATTGATGGACACAGTGATATGGGACTACCCCAATATTTCAGGAAACTCCCCTACCTCAGATGGCCAAAAAATAGAAAAGAACTAGATTACTACATGCAGGAAAACGACATGTTCATCTTGGTGAGCGCGATAAATTTTTCAATTTCTTTTTTATGCCTGGCCGGGGCAAATAGTGTTTCTCATGTCCGTCTTTCCGTCCGTCCGCCTGTCCGTCACTATTAAACTGCATTAATAATTTTTATCTTGGCCATTCCTTTAGCATTGATCTTACTCTTCAGTCAAAAATTGTGTTCAGCTCTGTTTCAAAGCAAGACTTTAACATATTTTGAACGAAACACTTAAACTGATATATATGAACTCTTCAGCTGTTTTCATCTTAAGCTTGACCTCACGTTTCTTAACTTTGCCTTCAACTCGCTTTCAGGCCAAACAAAAAAATAACTTTGTTTACTGTTACATGCTGAAATAAAATAGGGTCGGTAGGTAGGAAATTTTTTTTATTTTACTGAATTTTTTTATACACAATTAAATTCACATGAATTGGAATTACAAAACAGTTTTACCCATTGTATGATTTCTTACTTTTGTTTGGGCTTTTAATATGGGTGGTAGACAATATAATCGTTCTTGCCAACTGCCCTACAATTCAGGGGTGTGCAATTAAAAAAAAATCAAGTACTAACCCACAGGCTTGTAACCATGGTAACAGCAATAAAGTTACTAGTCCAAAGTTAAAAGTGACCAGTCCAAATATATGAAGGGGCAAAAAATTGTAAAAACTTAATTTTAAAAAGTTCATTGTTGAGAAAGTCAGGGTCCTAAGCCATTCCTTTTAAGGTTGAAGTTTAAAAATTTTAAGAAATTATCTTTTTTTCTGAACATATTGCACTAGTCTAGCTTATTTAAAATGAAGCAAAAATCATTTTATTTTCATTTCAAACCATTAAGTATAATTGATATATATTAAAGTTTAGTCACATAACACTTAGCTATCAGTTGATTGGGGGATCGTTTATAATTGAAAGAGATATCTGCATGTATTTACCATTAACAGAGGAATGGAGGAAATTCGGATTAGGAAAAAACGATCGTTTTTTTTAGTAAATAAGTCAGGTAGTACTGCAAAATGGATGAGATGAAAGTGATTTAAGAACAGTAGGAGCATGCTGCCTGGAAAATTTTCATTAGTTGGAAATTAAATAGCAAAACATTGAGTGAAAATACCGTTTGTGTTTCTCATTTATTATATGCATAATTTTAGTTTTATTTTTACAACCCCCAAAAAAACGGTAGCACCGGGCGTTGGGCGATGCTAGTTGCACACCCCTGCAACTGCCACGCAATGGTAAGCAAATTGCAATGAACTCGTTGATGTAGATCTTGAACTCACTGGTTTTGTTTCTGTACTTTCAATTTCGATTTCAAAGATGAATGTAAAAGTTAAACTGACCGGCCAGTAACTTCCGGATTTTTATGACGAAAAAAAGTTTGGGTCGGCGATTAAAATTAGGGTCGGTCGGGTAACCGTAAACAAACATATTTTTTTGTTACGCCTAAGCATTTTAATTTTTTTTTTTGCCAAGTTAATGTCTGACACAGAGTACTAGTATTATTGGCCCAAAAGCTTTTAATCTAACCGTGCTAAAAATAAAGCTTTTGGAAAATAATTTCACAAGAAATCTCAGAACCATTTATCAAATTCACCAAACTTAGAGATAAAGATACATTTATTTAGAATTGTTCACGGCATTACCCGTTGGCAAATGGCGGGTCACTCCAAGAGAACATAAAATTAAATTTGTGAATTGAAATCTTTGATTTGATACTTTGCATACCATTAGGACTAAGATCATAAAATCTTTTCAGTTTGCCAACAATGCTCTACTTGTTGAATTTTGCAGATGTCATGTCCAAATGAATATTCAAGTACAATGTACATGTATGTGTTGCTATTCCTTAATGTTAGGATTCGGGACATGCTAACCAAAAAGAAGGATTTTAATTGCTGCTTTATGAGAATAATTGCATGATCTGGCCTTCCACAAATAATTCCATAAATTATATATAAGTTGCGAGATAGAGAGGAAGAGGTAGGGAGGAGGCGAGATAAAGTGGAGAGGAGAAAGAGAAGTGGCGAAACAAAGAAGCGAGATAAAGAGGAGACGAGACAACGAAGCGAGATAAAGAGGAGACGAGACAACGAAGCGAGATAAAGAGGAGACGAGACAACGAAGCGAGATAAAGAGGAGACGAGACAACGAAACGAGATAAAGAGGAGACGAGACAACGAAGCGAGATAAAGAGGGGACGAGTTTGAAAGAAGGTTCGAAAAGAGAAGAGGAAATATATAGAGAGAATGCGACACAAAGAAGCAAGATAGAGAATAGGCGAAATAGAGAAGCGAGATAGAGAGTGGCGAGACAAAGAAGCAAGATAGAGAATAGGCGAAATAGAGAAGCGAGATAGAGAGGAGGCGAGACAAAGAAGCAAGTTAGAGAATTTGCGAGATAGAGAGGAGGCGAGACAAAGAAGCAAGTTAGAGAATAGGCGGAAGAGAGAAGCGAGATAGAGAGGAGGCGAGACAAAGAAGCAAGATAAAGAATATGCGAAATAGAGAAGCGAGATAAGAGAGGAGGCGAGACAGAGAAACGAGATAAGAGAGGAGGCGAGATAGAGAGGAGGCGAGACAGAGAGAAGGCGGGATAGCGAGGAGGCGAGACAGAGAAGCAAGATAGAGAGGAGGCGAGATATAGACAAGATAGGGAAAAAGCGAGATAGAGAGAAGATAGAGATGAGGCGAGATAGCGAGGAGGCGAGACAGACAGGAGGAGGGATACTAGTAGCAAGGAAGCGAGACAGAGAAACGAGATAGAGAGGAAGCAAGATATGGACAAGATACGGAAGAAGCGAGAGAGAGAGAGAAGATAAAGATGAGGCGAGATAGAGAGGAGGCGAGATATAGGGGAAGAAGCGAGATAGAAAGAAGAGGAGGCGAAATAGAGAGGAGGCAAGATGCTCAAGCACTGCACTTTAGGATAATGTCCGACCGACTTTTCGAAGCGAAAAAAGTACACAAAACCAGCACGTCGGAATAAATAATGGCACACATCATACAACTTGTTTTGAAACGCCGGCCTGTGTGACGAATGTACATTGTTAATATTGTGCACATAACGAGCAAGTTCATTCCGTCCTCATCCTGCCAAAAAGTAGCGAGAAAGAATGTTATTTGTCAAGGTTTATTTTTAGGGTTATTGTCCACTTTAAAAATAATGTATGCTGCTTTCAAGATTTTAAAACAAACTAAAGCAAGGGCATATATTTCCCCTTTTTTAATGCTTTAATTTCTAATTTTTATCTCATATCGTAATATGCAATAAAATGAGGGGTTGTGGTTCCCAAATTTCTGACAAAAGAGGCCATTGGTCGATCCATGATGTCATACGAAGGGGACAGATATTTCTCACTTTTAAAAAAGGAGAAATAAGTGAGATTTTTTTTCATTCACAATGTGTTGGTTGACTCAGTCTTTAACAGAGTGATAGATGTCGGACATCTTAAATCACCCGTAATTGACCTTAACAAGAGGTCTCCGGAGGTCAGATCGCCGTGAACTTTACGGACCATGAAGTTGCGCGTGTTTTGGCGGTCTTAAGGTAGCTGTGACCGTAGCGGCCAGTGGCTGTGTCACCCTAAGGTCTGAGGATACGGGAATGACTCTATTAATATTGTGACACATTTTTCAAATTCCAACAATTTGTACACTGGTAGCATTATTTGTTTGTCAATTAAAGAATATAATTGAAATTTTGTAATAGTCTTGCGATGAAATTTCAAAAAGACAAACAAACAGACAAAATTAACATGGTATTCAGGAGAGCTCAGTCGGATATTTCTTGCAAATCAATGTTTAAAATAAATGCATTTCGGAAATTTGTTATCAAAAAATGTACTTTGAATTATGTTACAAAAATACTTTTTACACACGGAGAAGGAAATTGCTAAAACAAACGAATGCTCTAGATTTGACAAAATTATCTGACAGTTTTACAAAATAAGCCCTAAAGTTAAATATTTTTGCAGTTTACAGTAATTCGTTGGTTTTTAAAGGTGGAGATTTTATTCAAACTAAAGTGCTAGTTATATTTTTTTTTTCAAATAACCTGCATTAAATTTTGAATTAATTGGGAAGATCCAATCTAATTAAAATTAGATCTTTGATCCGCTCCAATTTGATCACTACACAATTAAAATTAGATCTTTTATCCGCTCCAGTTTGATCACTACACAATTAAAATTAGATCTTTGATCCGCTCCAGTTTGATCACTACACAATTAAAATTAGATCTTTGATCCGCTCCAGTTTGATCACTACACAATTAAAATTAGATCTTTGATCTGCTCCAGTTTGATCGCTACACTTTGTGTAGCGATCAAACTGGGGCGGATCAAAGATCTAATTTTAATTAGATTGGGTAAGATCATAACATGATAAATTTTACTCAGCGAAGTAAATTTAAGGACAGAACTGACCTGACTTTGGGTATGTGGATAGCAATACATCACTCTCCTGGACTTTGAAGTTGGCAATTTTCTTCAAATGGTCTTTTACATTTCCAGGAAACGCATAGGGAAAATTAAAGTTATCGTATCTCTTCACTTTGGTTAGATGGTCCGGTTCCACGCTGTATTCACAGATTTCCATCTTTCTCTTCCAAAGTAACTCCCTTCTGTGACATTTGATAAGAATAACTGCTCTGAAAAAATCCAATACAATACTGACGATCTAGACCTATATTAAAATCTACTGGTCAGAAATATGTCATCGGGTTTGGCTTTACTCCGAATAAAATCCTTTGCATAAAATGTATGAATGAAACGTAAAGCTGCCTGTCAATAGGTGTGTCTTAGCTGGCCACAGTGCGCTCATTGGGCATCAAAATGAATAGGTGACAAGTGGCTACATCATTTAAGTAAAAGCGAAAGCTGTCCGGTTTTTAAGAATGAAAAAAATTCTTATTTATAGAAGATATTTAGGTTAATGGGTGAAAATGCCCAAAGATAGTTGTTAAGGCCAAATAGAAAGGAATCAATTTGATAGGAGAATCAAGTAATATTTCTGTTATTACTCGCTTGGAATGTTCAAACAGATATTTTATGGGCCGTGTCTTCATTATTGTGTCATGGCTAAAAATTCTTTTACTGTCCGATGGGTTTTAAAAATCGTTTTCATGCAACTAAATAATGCCTTATTTAGTTCTGATTAATCGCTTCTATCTCGTAGGTTTAAATTAAATACAGTACAAGTAAAAATTAATTAAAAGGTGAGTTATACGATCAGTTCGATAGCACTCCTTTTAAAACTAGTGCTAATTGTAACGGGGACCGTTACAGATGTTCCCCAAACGCCCCCAACTCCCTTTTATAGTCATATTCCCTGTAAGCGTTATTAAATAAGACAAACTTTATGCATTTGAGACTTTAACAATGTTTACCCAGAAGTGTACCATGCTCATTCAAATTTTATCATTGCACACTTGCACATGTTAATGCATGTGCGTAATGACCATATCATATTCTCTACACAATCTATATATTTTAATATGCTAAATATTAAAGTATTTAATCTAAAAGTATAAAAAAAAAGCTAATTCAAGTGTATTTTTAATTTTACCCATTTCACGTGCACGCACGTGCATACATAAGCATGGTGACCATACCTTCTTGTAGAAGTCCATTACATCTATCTATGTTCTAAATCCCACCCCGTTTGGTTGCAAAACCAAGGGAGTTATAGCTGTTTAAAGTTTCAGCCAATCAGATTGCAGCATTCGTACACGCACGTGTATGCATGTGCATGGTGACCATACCTTCTTGTAGAAATCCATTATATCTATCTATGTTCAAAATCCCATCCTGTTTGGTTGAAAACCAAGGGAGTTATAGCTATTTAAAATTTCAGCCAATCAGATTGCAGCGCACGTACATGCACGTGATTTCATGATAATTGGTATATATCATTTTGGCTATGTTCAAAATTTCAAAGGATTTCGTCAAAAAACAAGAAAGATATTGAGACTTTAGTTTCAGCCAATCAGAGCGTAGCGCACGTGCATGCGCGTGAGGTCTTGCCATATTGACCATGTCATCTTGTTTATACTACTAATACATCCTTACATTATGAGTTTCAAAACATTTCATAAAAAAATAGAAAAGTTACGGCAATATACATTATATTGGTCATTCACGTGTTGCACGTGCGCGCTCTTTCAAGCACGTGCTCGCAAAATGAACTTCGTTCCGCAAATCTACATAACATGTCTACTGACCCTAAAAACATTTCACCTTAGTTGGATGTGTAGTTTACTAGATCATTCGCGGACAAAAAAGTGCCCAGGAAGAAGAAAAATAATAATAATAAGAAACAGAGTAAAAACAATATGTTCCCCAACTTCGTTTGGGGAACATAATAAACAGGCGAAAATTAATTTTTTTTTAAATCGAGATACATTTATTGTTTATTAAATTATTCTGTAAATCGCTAGAGGGCCATGATATTGTATGGTTGATTTAGTTAATAGGTACTTACTACCAACATCTTTTGAAGTACGTGAAAGTTTCACAAAATCATATTTCTGTCTAATGTAAATGGCGAAACAGTATATTACTTAAGTTTTTTAACATTAACATTTTATATACTTCGTACGTTTATATAACCGTTTCACACAGCCGTCTAAATGGATGCGTGTTATACAGTGTAACCTGTCTAATTCGACATGCACTGGGAGATGAATTTATGTCAGAAAAGACAGGTTGTCGGATTAGACTGTGCACAAAAACATTGAAATTAGTAAAACTGGAATGAAGTTTAACGTCGGAATTCCCAGAGCGACGGATTAAACAGGTGTTGTATAACACAGGTTTCAATGTAATTTATTTAATGTTATATTAGATGCATGTCTTATGAAATAGAGATTTAATAGGACCAAGTTCGGGGGAGGGTAAGTAGAAATATTTTCACGTTTGTAAGCAGAGTTGGAAAAGGAAACCGCTAATAAATTTACACGATATAGGTAAAGAAAAAAATATAGGTCAATTAACACAAGTCCAATGCATCTTCCATTTCAAGTCTGATCAAAGATTGGCATTGGAGAATTCTGAAAGCCCTAAGGATGTTTTTTTCCTAAATTAAAATGCTTCTGAACAATAGAAAGATATTTATATAGATACACCACTTACCCATGAACAGGATGACCAGCTTTCACGGGGATCAGTAAAACTAGTTACTAGAATAGTTTGTACATGCAATTGTTTTCTTACATGATGTGTGAGTGGGTGTGTATTCAATGAAAGAAAAAGAAAAACACATCGATATGAATTTAGTTGAAATATGGTACCACAACTAAATTTAATTTTATATCATAAAGAATTAAAATTTATTTAAATATGGGAGACCCTAAAGTTAAAACAGTTGATAATTTTAATTAAATAGGAACATCATGCCTCTACCCGATGCACTCCAACCCTAAATGGGCATTTCAGCTTTCGTTTTTTTTTAAATTAAATAACCTCTGCACCCGCTTTAGCGTAAACAGGATGGGTAAGAGGCTTTGGTCCGAGAATCCTCCGTTGCCGAAATATGCGTTTTCGCCTTTAAAAAATAAACAGCTAGGAATTTGGGTTTTCTCACCTACATGTTGTTTCTCCGCCCACTTCCTCTCAGTACAAGGTCAAAGGGTCATTGGACGAAGTTGAACTGATTGTTAAGTTGTTTAAGGCTTGTCAGGGAAGAGTGTAACACTGCATTATGACAGTTATAAAAAGCGCTTTTATCAGAGATACTACTTAAATGAAGAAATATTTAATGTCTGATTATATTTAATAGTCATTGTTCTCACAGTCTTCTCTGGTTTAAAATCGAATTTTCAATAAATCTTAAATAATGTGTGGCAGCGAAACAATTTAATTCAATGAAATAGGGTAAATGATGAAATTTTTTGACATATGTCAACACATGAATCATATCTATCAAAAATGCGTTGAGGAGTATGTTATTTGTACCTGTTATTATACCCATCTTCTCAATTCATACTTTCTACACTGATATGAAGCTGGACGATAAAATGAAATAATTTCATAGATTGGGTGTTGAAGTGTTTACTTACTTGAATTTATTCATAATGAAAATTTATCCATTGAATAATAATATATTATGAAGTTATATATGGACTCCTTAATTATTTGTTTTTCAATCTGCCAAGTATCTACAAGTCAGACGTCAGACATATTTACAAAAAAAAAAAATTAAAAATGATTATTAGGTCAAACTTCAAGGACATGGTCAAAAGATTAAAAATTATACTAAAAGTATTTAGAAAGGTCTTGTCACAGATAATACACATATTTAATCTGAAAGCCCTATATCTCCTCATTAAAAAGTTATTGCCAATTTTGAGTCTTTAACTTTTTAAAAGAAGGTCAAACTTTGTGGTCAAGTTCATGGGGTCAAAAATCATAGTGTGTTTCGAAAGATCTTATCACAGGCAATACACAGGTCTAATATGAAAGCCCTATCTCTTCTCATTCAAACGTCATGACCTAGGTTAAAGTTCATGAAAAGTAGGTCCAAATTCAAGGTCAAGAGGTAAAAAATCATAGTGTATTTAGAAAGGACTTGTCACAGGTAATATACATGTTTAATATAAAAACCCTATCCTTCTCAATCAAAAGTTATGGCCATTTCAATATAATGTTTAATTTTTTTTAAGTAGTTAAAACTTCAAGGTCAAGGTCACAGGGTCAAAAGTCAGTGTATCTAGAAAAATCTTGTCACAGGTAATATACGTTTACATTTGAAAGCCCTATCTTTCCTCATTCAAAGATATGACCAAGGTTAAAATTTTGTAACGGACAGAACTACAGCTAGACAGACGGACATAAAAATGAGATTTAATGCCCCCTCGCTTTCGTGAAAGCATGGAACGATAGTGACCACGGAAAGGAAGTACATCAATGTATATATCTGTAAGATATGAAAGTCCTTGCACTAACAGTTGAAAAGTTATGGCGAAGGTTAAAGATTTTCGAAAATAAAGTCACAAGTCCAGGTTGCGGCTAAAAAGTTGGTATTGTTTGAATTCAAGGAAAGTTTTTGTCACAAGAAATATACAAGTTTATTACGAGAGCCTTAGCACAAACCATTCAAAAGTTTTGGACAAAGTAGAAGCTTTTTCAAAAGTGCAAGATCAAGGATAGGTCAAAACTGTTTCTATCATAGGAAATTTAGTTCTTGGGACAAGGAATACCCGATTCAAATATGTCAAAAATTTTGGCAAAGGTTTAAGATTTTTAGATGGGTCAAACTCCAGGGGCATAGTCATATTCAAAGTAGTTGGTACCCAGAAAAAGGTCTTGTCACAAGAAAAGCATGTGATACATAGAAACTTTAGCTTCAGTTGTTTAAAAGTTATGGCCATTTAATAATTTTAAAAGTAGGTCAATCTCCAAGGTCGGGGTCAAAATTTTGAAGGAAAGATCTTGCCACAAGAAATACATAGACTTTGTGAAATTAAATAAGTTCTAGTATCAAGTGTTAAAGTTATGACCGAGGTTAAGGTTATTTCAAAAGTGATTCAAACGACTAAAGGACAAGATCAAAAGGTCAAAATATTTATATTTAAGCCTGAAGGAAACGTTTTGTTACAATAAATACACCCGTGAATGCTCTGGTATCACTAGTCCAAAAGTTATGGCCAATGTTAAAGTTTTTTTGAAAGGTATGTCAAACTCAAAGGTTAAGGTCAAAAGGTAAAATATTTTAGTACCCAAGGAAAGGTCTTGTGTCACGAGTGATACACATGTGACAGATGAAAGCCATAGCTGCAACCAATCAAAACTTAAGTGAAACGTTAAGTTTTGAACGAACAGACAAACAAACAGACAGCCGTGAAAAAAATATATTCCCCCGAAAGTTCGGTTGAAGTGGTATAATAACTACTCTTTAGGGGAGTGAGAGAGGGGCACAATTGAATGAAAGTCCTTGATAATCGAAAATAGGAGTCCCTATAGATGAGGGGACCACGCTCTTATATTAGAAATTGGTTTCATAGCATTGCACAAACTGGCAAGATACCCCGATACCCCCTTCCTAGGGACCTGCTTTTTTCTTATCATCTGGATTTATGCAATTGACTATTGCATGGTTATTAATGAATATATAATCCACAGGCACTTGTTTCGGTAATAAATTTTTAACCCATAGTATGATGATAACATAATTAAAACCATTAATCGAAACAAGTGCCTGTGTATAAATCATAGATCTTCGATTAATATCGTTTGAATTACTAGTGCCTCGCAAAATTACAAATTACATTCAAAATGAATAAAAATCCTACAAAAGATACATCCAAAATAATAAGCTACGATGCTACGCGTCTGCACAAGGAAGTGAAAACTTGATGAACAACACAGTAAATGCGGCGGTTACCTCTAGTCCTTTTAAACGCTTAAGCCGCGGCTGCTCAGCTGGGAAACGCTAGTCAACATCTGAGACCAGACATTTACATGTAATCCCTGCAGTGCTCGATAAAAAATATACTTGTTTAATTTGGTCATTTACTGGAATTTAGCCACAGGACGATTGGAGTGATTATTAGCAAGGGTTACCGACTTGAAGTCCATGCAGGGGTTTAAAAAGGCATTCATGGTTGTTATTTTTTTCTACGAATATATATCATATATTTGTAGCTTATTTTATAATATCTAGAGTACTAGTAACATTATAGCTTCCTTTATAATATTTAGACTGCCAGTAACATTGTTGCTCTTTTTATAATATCTAGAGTACAAGAGACATTTGAAGATTATTTTATAATATTTAAAGTGCTTTAGTAATATGTGTAGCTCCTTTTATAATATCTAGAGTGCTAGGGACATTTGTTGTTCTTATAATATTTAGGTATGGGATTATTTTTATATAAGAAAACTAAGTAATGTCAGGTACCTGTGGCCCATTTAGGACCTATCTAAAGTATGTTTTAAATCGATATAACGAATTCGTTATAACTATTTTTTATATTCGTAATAACAAATTAAACTTGTTATAACAAATTGTATTTTCGTCATAGGCGTCGTAACCGGGGGGGG
>PRKT01000006.1:4174252-4219769 GCA_003671525.1 Saccostrea glomerata | reverse complement strand
GAAATAGGATTTTCGTGTTTTTCGACGGAAATTTCCCTTTTTTTTCTTTTCTTGTCAGGTTTCCTTTTGAAGGTATAAAAAAATTTTCTTACACTAAGCCCCCACCTTTTAATTTGCTTCCTGTGCCAATGTTCGTTATTACGAATTTTTTAATTTGATTCTAATAATATGACTTAAAAACAAATGAAGTTCGTTTTATCGAATTCAAAAATTGGGTCCTATAAAAAAAATATATACAAATTCGATATAACGAATATCCGAATTCGTTAAAACGAATTTAATTATTTATTACAAATAATAGAATTATCTAAAACGAGTTTAAATTGTTATTTTAAAAAAGTTCTGAATTCGTTAAAACGTTAAAACGAATTCAGCTAATTTGTTCTAACAGATTATGTTCGTTATGTTGAATTTGTCACAAAGAATTGCAATGCAATTAATTAATTCAATGAATTTTGTTTCCTGTTTAATGGACGGACACCCAGGCAACAAAGACGGTTCAAATATGACATAAATACATGTACCTGCATCCCTTTAAATATTAAAACACTGCGGGCGCCATAATTCTTTGAAATTGTTTGTTCGCAACTTTATCATCATTATACGAAAAATATGTTCAAGGTACGTATATTTGCTGTAAAGTTCAATATTGATAAAGGGGTAAAGCGACAATATACTTATTTAAGTATGCAAAACATGCCCAGGTCTCAAGAATTTACAATTAATTTACTTCTTTGTTTGTTTGTTCATTTATTTATTTATTTATCTATTTATTTATTTATTTCTCTACGATCGAGTGTTATGACGTATAAAGACGTAATACCTTGATAAAGTGCATTGTTTATATGGCTGCTTTTTTTTTTTTGCAAAAAAGAAGAAAGACAAGGCGATTTTACTTATATAATTAATTTGTTTGAAAAGTTCAAGGCCTAGGAGTATTTTTTGTACTTTGTTAATCGTTTGGGTTTGATCTCCGCACCGCTACATTTGTACCTAATTCTAATTTGTTTAATAATGTCAGATTTTTACGAATAGAATTTTCGTGGAAATATATAAGTTTTTCCTAATTACATTTATCCTTGGAATGATAGAAACTTTGCATTTAACAAATAGTTCACAAACTTAAAACAATCTTAGTTTTAGACATTCCTCAAATTTTCAGAAATAACTTTTGTTTCGAATGTCCATGGGTCCGTGTTTTATTTCACAAGCACTCGATGTAACATATATCTTTTTAATCCGAATATATCAAATATATACGAATAATTGATTTAATTAATAATAAAAATATGTAAAGTCAAGTGCCTGTGTTTTTTATACAATGTATGTATAAAATAATGAAAGTGACGGTTAAAGAATTTTATCATATACATATACCTTATCAAATTCGTTAGATCAAGCATGAATGCAATTAAGTTGATAATGCATTTGTGACCAAAAATAAAAATCGTTGTCTATTTACCAGTATTTCTCATGTAGCAAGACGCAAACAAATAAGTAAATTTGCCTATAAATAGAACTGTTTTATGTGTGCCTTCGTAACAAATTTTGTTTTCGTTTGGATCATTGAACCTTTCAAATACTTGGCGGAAAAAAATCTGCTTGCTAAAATAGCTGTAAAGAGATATAGAATTGTCGAATCTGTTTTAAAAATGCTAAATAAATGACGAATAAAAAAAAACTCATTCAAATTTATCAAAACAAGTAATAAAATTCGTATAATAAATTAATTTTAAAAAGGAACTTCATAATTCGATGAACATAAAAAAAGCACATACCTCATAGGATATAAAAACGATACCAAATCAGACAATTAATAAATTTTATGTCATCGCTTAATCCAGATATTAAAAATAAAACAAATGATTTCTCTGAGTGTAGCGAAGGCCGTCCTATATAATCAGAACAGTCCCATGATGAGTATAATTGTAGTTTGTATACAGGGGTCAATGACCGAGGGCTCCAATCTCTATGGGTTCCCTCGATAAGAATTAAAGTTACCTGAACGAATTCAAGTAGCTGCTAAGTACATACCACGATTACATCCGGGCGACCGTGCACTGCCCCCTCAAGTCCGCGGACAGACATACTTTAAAAGGTTCTGTCTGTGGTCAACGCCTTACATGCTATTTAAATCTATTCAAATAGAAAAAATGTGTTATACAATTGTGCTCAATAAACATCCAATTACTTACATGCACCTTAATCAACGCCACAAAAGTGTCATTTCACTTTTATCTTACAAATTCTAATGGTATGGTTGCTTAAATATCTATATATGTACTACAGAACTGTTACAATTTAAAAATATATATAAATATTGTTTTAAATAAATGCATGAACTAATAAAATTAAACTGGATAATCAACATTACAAATATTAACGGCAGATGGATTGAATTTTAACTGTATTTAGCTGAGATTTTGTCAAAGCTCTAATAGAATCCTTCGTCTTTAATTTAGGAAAATAGGAGGATCAAAGAGCCTGATAAATAAAAGGGAAAAGCTCTCACATTCAGAGCAGAAAACTTCAAATACGAAACGAGCGTTAAAGTGCGTGTTTGCGAGGTAAAGGTATATCCGTTATTTCTCTAACTCTTTACCTTTTTTTAAAGTAGACGAAATTCAGAATGAAATCTCGTAAAATGCCTAAAACTGAGTTATCTTTCTTTTTCAAAGTTAAAGTATCACCTTTTAGAGAATCGAGAAATTTTTTTGAAAATCTTCATCAGATGGTGACTTATCTCTGTGACCACCAAGAGTGAAGTCAGGTGGACAGGAACAGGAAACCGAGACTGAACTCAGAGAAACTCATTATAAAGTCTAGACAAAAACGATACATGTAATACCCATCATCAGGGAATAGCTCATCATCTGCCAAAAGTTAACCGATATTAACGAACGTCTATACAACTGGAAGTCAGACTCAACTTTCGGAACACCATGGCTTCTATTGTGGGTGCATATATGTATGCACAAAGTAACAAGGGAGAAGCGAAAAGCAACTTTTACAGCTCTCTACAAGCAGTACTTAATGACTTTGCCATGCAGATATGATGTCACACTACTGACGGGAGACTTTACAGAGTGCAAGAGTTGAGCAGATTAACCACAACAGGAGAAGGATTATGGTTCAACACGAAGTGAGCTTATAGACAATAGTAAGAGGTTCATGATCAGCATTTGCGCGAAAAATGACTGTCACTTTGTCAAAGGTAGCATTCTTTTTGTTCATAAAACTATCCACACGTTGACTTGGAAATCATTAGATGGACACATCAAAGCCTGATCGCTCACATAATGGTTAACAGTAAATAAAGGCACTCTCTTCAGTGCGAAAAATGCGCTATGCTTACATCGCTTTAGTCACTAAAACCTTGATATAGCCAAGATTTGACTTAGCTGAAGAAAGCCATGATCAGTACTAGTAAAAGCATACGTTCAATGTTCCCAGCTCAGGGACCCAAGCGATCACGTTCAGGAACCAACACAGAGAAGTCATTGATGAGACAGCTATCATTCTCGACCAATTCCACCGCAAAAGTCATAGGCCTCAAAGAGAAGTGTGAAAACGGTATGGCTATCCAAAGACATGTGGTGCATCACTGAAGACGCGGAGGGGTACAGTTATTGAAAAAAGTTAATTTTGAGAATCTGTGCCCCCTCTTAAGGAAAAGGGGATATGCGCGGATCGAAAAGGGAGAGGGTCGAAGGAGGGTGTTTGACCTTTAAGAAGGACGGGCGGGCCCATAGGGAGTTATTGTTTAAAATTTTATTGCAAAAACTCAAAAGCTTCCTGAGATATCGCCCGCAAATAAAAGATATACACACTAAGAGAAACATGCGTACAAATACAGGTCTTTCTTACGCCACAGGAAATTAGGCATAAATTGTTACTGCAAAAGTTGACAGGCTTCTCGAAATATCGCGCGGAAACGAAACAGACATTTTTCTTATTTATGACCTTGACCTTTGACCTGAAAATCTATGGAGTTCTTCCTTAGGTCATAGGAGGTTGTTGTATAAAGTTTCACTGCAAAGGCTTAAAAGAAGCCCGAGACATCGCATGGAAACGAAAGTGTTATACAGACAGACAGAATTACTAGTAATATACCCCACTTTCAGAAGAGGACAAACTTAGAAAGATGAGGACGTGAAGAAATAGGCATTTCTACATGGAGCAACTTGCAGATGAAGTATATGGAGCCGCACAAAGAAAGGACAGATAAACTATTAACAATATTACGGACAATCTAAGAGGTGATCACGGTCTTCATCAAAACCTCCCTTTACAGAAAATACAAAGGGAAAAACACAAAAATAAAAAAACCCAAGCCAAACAAGAGAGGTGGAGAGACAATTCTGAACCGAACAGATGTATTGTTACCCTCTGACATTAATGAGGCAGATACGGACCTCAAGATAGTAATGGTCCGCATCACGCTGAATGAAGTGACAACTGCAGTCCATAAAATGAAGAATTTTAATGTCCAAAGAGATGACAGTTACATGGCCCGAGATGCCGAAAGCAGAAGGAAAACAAACGCCTTACATATTGCAGAGTATCCTAGAAGATATATGGGATTAAGAGGATATTCCGGGTGACTGGAATGAAGTCATTATAAAGCTGCCTAAGAAAGGTAACCTTGGCTCTCTCACTATAGCAAGGTTTTCAGCCGTGCATACTACAACGCATCAAAACTGTCGTAGAAGGCATACATGTACTTTGCCAGAAGAAGGCCGGATTCAGAAGGGGAGATTTAATACTGGTAGTACAACATCAATCTCTATGTTTAAGCCTTCGATAGCTTACACTGCAATTTCTCTGTAGATCCGGCATCACTATATGGTACCCCACAGATCATCCAGTCCCTCTGTAAGAACTCATTTCACAGAACATTTACAGGGAACACTGGTTTGAAACAAGAATTAAATGCATTCTTGTCGCCTGAGCTATTTTCTCTCACAATTGACTGGGTCATGAAGAACATCACAGAAAACAAAAGAAAGAGACTGAAGTGGACATTAGAGAACCTTGAAAATGCTGAAGACCTATTAAACAAACACCAGGATATCCAGTAGAAGACAGTGTACCTCAGTGTAACGCCTAACCAAACCGGATTGAAGGTCAACATGAAAAGGACACATAAGTCTTACATATTCGAGTAAACACCATCATCTGAAATCAAATATTGGTCAACAGTAATCCAATAGAGGATTTTGCGGAATCATATCTAGCTAGGTTGCAGTAATCCAATAGACTCACCACATCGGGTGACTGCGACAAGAAAATTAACACCACTATCAGCGAGGTAAACTTGACTTTTGCAATACTGAGGCCCATGTGGAGGTCCACAGGACTTAACATACACACCAAGATCAGGCCCCGGGGCAATAAAACTTAGACGAGCTCAATATCGATCTCAGTCTCACTTTCTCTACATTTCTTTAGTAAAAGTGAGACTGAGATTAGAAATGAGCTTGTCTTAGTTTTATGGCCAGGAGTTTGAATCTTCAATAGCAATTTCCTTAATGTCCTTCTGTATGGAACAAAGTGCTGGAAAACCTCTTTTAAAAGCAATTCAGTTACACCCATTCCCCAAAAACATCGGAGGTGGGATCAGATGCCATGAATGGGTAAACATCCTTTGTCGACCGGTCACGCAAGTCCATTGAGCAGTACTTATGGATCATTCAGAAGCGCGGCGAACGAGAACCGAACCCTGGTCTCAGCAGAGACATTCTGTCTTAATACAATCAACCAAATATACTAAAATAAAACAAAAGAAGCACTCTATAATAATTAATAATTCAATAATTACTCAGATGTTGAAATATTTTAAATCTTAAAAGTTATGCGAGAAGGGGGTAATTTGCATTCAACATCATTAGAAAAGTCGTAATATCAATACTAACAACAATCTTCCAGACATCTAACAACCAAAGGACAATCCCGGGAGTCTTGGAAGTGTGTACATGTCAATTCATTCTTAATGAAAGGAGATAGAGTAAAATTCCTTCCTGTGTCCCTGGAGTCTTGTTTGCTGTAAGGTTATATTGAGCTGATTCCAATATTACTTTCTAGCAGACCGCAAACCAACAGCATAACTTCCGGAAAATGGCACCCAGGACCAGTTAATTAAAATCAACAGACCGGTGACATCTTCAAACGGTTGTGTCTCAGACTACATTTTATATGCTTTTTAAGCTTTAATAATAAGGTCTTCTGATAATACACAATCATTATTTAAATTATTCTCAATTCTACAAACCGAAATTACTGACAACACTCTTGCGAAAGTAATCGAACCGAATTTAATATTTGCGTCATAAATTAAAAAATACTTTCGGGGTGAGAATGTGGGTTCTGTCGAATCATTTTATTAAGAACACAATGCATTTTCCCTAGTAGTTATCCTTTTCTTAGGAGCTCTGAAATGTGGTGGTCATTCAGTAACAAGCACAGAACCAGAATATGGGAAATGGAAAGCCATTGGGTAGCTGGATCGGGAGATTTTTCTACACCAGAATAAGAAAGAAAGAAAAAAATTCCAGATGACAAAATACCTTCGTTAAAGAAAAATTCACTTGCAAATCAATTACTGTTAAATTACTTTTAATAATTTTGCCATATGTCATCAAAACAGATAAGTAGTCTCTGAAAAAGCCATGACATTTGGTATTTTTACACCCTCGTGTTTATGTACATATATTTTATATACCAAGCTTTCTTTCTTAATTGACCTAATATCTCACATTCTCCATATACTTTCCCCCTAGGGGAATCAAAATTTCAATATTATTAGATTAAGGAACATCTGTAACAATCAATAATATTGTTTTTACTCTGTTTCTTACCTGAAACCTGGAATCACTGCTTGATAATATTTATTACATAGAATAAAATATAGCTTGTAAAACAAAAGTTTCTAATTTCTTTAGAAGTTGTTTTTTATTCTAATTTAAATTAAATCATATCTATAAAATTTATGTGTTTAAAATAATTGTACTAAAAGTAATTTATTATGGTTTAAAATTTTTAATAAACAGGTGAAAATTTCTTTTTTTTTCTCGAGCTAAGGGGGGTAACTCTGAGTTTCCTTCTAGCGAGTGTATATTTTAAAAAAGGTTCAATACTGCAACTTATTCACTAAAAATTGTGATTGCTTGAAAGTTCAGTGTAATATTTTTTTCACAAGGAAAAATATGAAAGGGATTTTTCACAGTTAAAAAAAATCAAACATATGGCACAGTTTGAGATTTTCATGCCCTTCACAAAGTGTTATATCTTAGTTTGTTGTTATATAAGATAATGATGGTAAAATATACCATCCTGACAAAAACTATAGTTAATAAAATATTTTTCAATCTCACGGTTGCTAAGCTTTGACCTCAGAGGCTACATAACTGGAATAACTGTAACAAAGGAAGAAGTCATTCACAAAAATTCAGTGATTTGTGGTTGGATATGAAATTTACTTTTACTAAAGGGCAAGATTTTTATAGTTATACCCATGCTTGTTTTACACCCATAAAAATATTTTTAAAAATTCTATCAAAATTTACACATTTGAAATAAATTCTATATATAACATTCACCTTATGATCATCAATATATTTTTTGATATAGGTATATTACATAATAGAAATATAAGTGAAGGATTTTTTTTCAATTTTAATATCATCATTAACATATTAAAATACAATGAAAATATTGAGGCATACATCATTTATAATTTCATTGTTATATGTATTACTGTCCCAAAAACTCACAATATACTACACCAGACAGTGAGATAAATGAATCCCCTTTGTAGAGCTCATACAGTATAATCAGTCAATCAGACCTGCAGAGGTTTATACATCTTTCAATCTTCAAAATACACATTGCTTAAATTGCTTTAAATTTACACATCGTCAATAACCCACAATCTCTAAAAGCCATTTTCCTTAAATTTAAAATTACTTTCAAATCATTTTTTCCAATTGTACATAGACAATATACATGTAGTGCCAATGTAACACCAACAAACAAAAACAAAAACATTTTCATGTAGTTCGTACACTTAATTTATAGATAATTAAATTACTTACTTAAGAAAAAATATTAACAATGTAGCATTTCAACTTTTTTTCATACATCAATACCTAAGAAAAAAATAATTTACTCAGTATATGCTCAGTGTCTACAAATTCACAGCAAAACTCCGTTATAACGAAGTCACTGGGACCAATGAAATAACTTTGTTATACATGTATCCGTAATTTGTTATAACCCTATCAGAAATTTATTGAATTTATATAGCTGGGGATCCAAGATGACTTCGCTCTATCTATCCGTAAATTGGCAATATCCGTGTTCGAACTAAGCCAGTTTTGCTGTATTTTCAACAGTTTCCAGAACCTAATCTCAGGATGGTGTAAAACTAGGGATATTCATATCAGAAAAATTGTCAATCCTACAAATATTACAACTGCTAGAAGGATATCATTATGCTGTTTCTTGAAAAAAGTGCTTTAACGCAGAAAATGACTGTATGTCAACATGGTAACTGTCAATAGAGAGAACTGAAAATATAGGAGCTGTCAGAAAGCATTACAAAAGACTTGATGGCCAGAAACTTAGCACTGCAAGCCTAAAATAAAAAGCTAACAATACTAACGGGCTTGTAAAGATGAAGATGGAATTGATTATCACATGTAACAAACTACTAAAACTTCCTTTAATTAACATACACTGGTACTAATGAATACCAATAATTAATTAGCAAAGTCTAAAACCTGCCTACATGTGCCTTTATTTACCTATACTTGCCTGTATTTGCCTTTTGCCAAAACTAACTTATGTTTGAGAGGAGGGTGAGCTTAACCCTTTTTTTATTCTCATTCTGATTTGGTTAACAATTATATTAATAAACAAAAGAAGACCTACAATATATAATAGCAATGTTACCCCCTACAAATAAATTCTGTGGGAAAAAATATCCACAATGTGTTAGTTAAACTTTCCTTATGATATCACACATTACATGTATTTAAATTTTCATATATACCCTGCAGACAATTCACCCTTAAACATAAAAATACAACAAGTTGTATGTACTTGACTGAATTTATAGACTTGCTAAGGCATTCTTACAGAACTGGTACATCATTTATCAGATAACCTACTCCTTGTGAACACTTCATTAAATCATATATACAACAATGAATAACATAATAATATTATATCAATATCAGTATAGATCAAGCGGACCACTGCCCCATACAGCAGGTTACATTCCTTTTGCTTTCATCGTCCACCCTGGAACTTTCACCGGATTTGTTTATGATATATCGTCTGAATTAAGTCGAGGCATTTTAGATGATGAACTGCTTTCTGTGGAATCTAGGCTGGAACGGCTGTAGTCTCGCTTTTTATTCTGATTCTACAATGTCAAATTTTTATGTACAACCATGTATCAATGAAAGACAAGAAATAGAACAAAGAGAATATGTATATATCATAGCACAGACAATTTTTAACATCAACTCATAAAATATGCACAAAAAAAAATGTTGAGAAATGCATATATATTTTTTTTTTTTCATTCATTCGTAAATAAATAAATTTTAATTTTTCTGAAGCTTAAAAGTACCTCCTTGTGGTATTACTGACCTTTTTATCCCACTGCTGATGTAAATATCGTAACAAAATATTGGTCTTTTCTGTCGTAATAACTGCATAAAATAAACAGACAGTATAGTTCATGGTGTATTAAACATGGGAGGATAGATATATCAGAGGGGGAAAAAATACTGCTATCAAGCTCTATCAAACTTAAATGTAAGATTAAATGTAAGAAATTATGATACAATGTATCCAAATGATGTGAAATCTTTCACTAGTCTAAATGATAGTCAAATTTATGGCCAACTTCCTACAACTTCAAAAGGATTATTTGGGGGTAAATCCATCCTCCCCCCTCCCATGCATGTATAAATTTCCAGTCAGTTGCCCAACTGAGTTATCTGACAATTGGCAATTGATCCTCAGGCCTGTCTACATTCACTTCACAATCATTATATTATGATTATTAATATGCTCCAATGAGATTTGTTGATTTGGCTTGACCATATTGTAGAGCTTTGGAGATCATATTCATAATATTCAATTGTTTTAAAGATTTTAACTTTCTTATCTATCAGGTTTAGTTTTTAATCTTGACCCTTGTTAAAGAGAACAGACAGACATGTGAATTACTAGATTCCTGATACCAGTAGCCTGAGGCCAGTACTTTCAGTTTTACTTTTATAGAGAACTGACTAATCGTTCACAGGTAATTTACCTTGTTCTGAGGGGTGGTCCACTGTTGGAATATACACTGCTGGTTTTCTCATCTGTTTAAAGGGTAAACAAAACATGATCAGGTACATTGTAAAGCACATGATTAGCCTGTGGCTGCTACATTAATTGTCTCATTTTTACAGAGGCTCACAGTTATACTTTTTCGAAGGCCAATATTTCATTTTGACAAAATTTCACTGTTACATATCGATAGTGAAATATTTTCTATAAACTGACACAAATATCTTAAGATCAAATTACATTTGAAGAAACTAAAAGCCTATCCAAAATAGACATCTCTCATTCCAATTTAAATTTAAAATTGGTTTCATCTTTGCTAGGTTTTTGACCCAAAATCTACTATTTATAACTTTTTAATTGCAATACACATTTTATTTTTAAGAAGATTAAACTCCTTTAACTCATTTTCAATTTACATCCATCCAGCTTAATAATGTTCTAAACAAAACATTCCGCTAGTTCAGTCATGTCACACACACAGACTAAAGTTAAAATCAAAGGACTGAGAGCAGGCTTGTAAGGCCGCACCAGGGTCTCTTCTGGAAGTAATAACTGTATACTGCTAAAGATGCCTCAGTGATTTAATTATAATATCTGTTGTAAAATGATTTCATTAAAAAATAAAATAGTGAGGAATTCCTTGCTCTGCCATTATAACTATTTCCCACAACTTAAACATATAGGCCTACAGCTTAACAAGAAGATCCAAATTGGAACAACACCAGTCATACTAAGGACGTGAAACTAGCTCCATGTGCTATGTATGGGGAAAAATACATTGAATAAGTAATTCATACTGAAAAGTTAAATTATATTTTTATATAATATTATGATTTTTGACACTTTCCAATAGTTATAAATTAGATGAATGCAGTTACAATAATCAAAAGTATCTAATATTTTCCTAGTCAGAAATAGACTAACATTTTCCTGGCTTTTTGACGGTTTTGATATTTTACATGCTAGGAAAACAACAGAACCGGCGCCGTTATGAAAACTGGAAATTTCACCTCCTCCAACTGGAGATAATCAGACACATCGATAAGAAGAAAAGATTACTCCACATTTCAATACAGGACTTACAAGATTTTGACATGCACAATATGAAGAAAAATCTTGTAAGTCTGATAAAATGATTTTAACGAATTGTATATTTTATAAGGAACCATAAAAAATGATGATAGTAAGTACTTAAGGTATTGTACTATTGATAACTTGTGAGTTTGACTTTCCATTCAGTGAGCAAATCAACCTGAGAACCTGCGGTTGAAGACGGCTAATTCCCAGTTTTCATGGTTCTGAAGTCTTCCTAGTATGTTAAATATCAAAATGTAAACAAGAGGCCCAGGGGCCACAGCGCTCACCTGAGCACATCGGCTAGGAAAAAGCACATATCAGATCAGAACTGAAAGTTTACTGAGGTTGGGGGGGAGGCTTGAATTTTAACCCCCAAAGGGATCATGGTTCTTCAGAAAAAGATTTTTAAAGATTTCTCCTATTTATTCCTATGTAAAACTTGGGTCAGCCATTTTGGCCCCACCCTAGCCCCGGGGGTCATGATTCGAACAAACTTGAATCTACACTACCTGAGGATAATTCCACATGAGTTTCATCTTTCCTTGTCCAGTGGTTCTTAAGAAGAAGATTTTTAAAGATTTTTCCTATATATTCCTGTGTAAAACTTGGGTCGGCCATTTTCACCCCACCCTAGCCCCGGGGTCATGATTTGAACAAACTTGAATCTACACTACCTGTGGATGATTCCAATTGAGTTTCATCTTCCTGGTCCAGTGGTTCTTGAGAAGAACATTTTTAAAGATTTTTCAAATATATTCCTATGTAAAACTTGGGTCGGCCATTTTGACCCCACCCTACCCCAGGGGGTCATGATTTGAACAAACTTGAATCTACACTACCTGAGGATGATTCCACATGAGTTTCATCTTTCCTGGTCCAGTGGTTCTTGAGAAGAAGATTTTTAAAGATTTTTTCTATACATTCCTACATAAAACTTTGGTCGGCCATTTTGGCCCCATCCTACCCCAGGGGGTCATGATTTGAACAAATTTGAATCTACACTACCTGAGGATGATTCCACATGAGTTTCATCTTTCCTGGTTCTTGAGAAGAAGATTTTTTAAAAATGCCATTAATTTTTCTGTTATTCATAATTATCTCCCCTTGGAAAAGGGTGTGGCCCTTCATTTGAACAAACTTGAATCCCCTTTACGCAAGGATACTTTGTAGCAAGTTTGGTTGAAATTGGCCCAGTGGTTCTTGAGAAGAAGATGAAAATGTGAAAAGTTTACAACGACGACAACAACTACGACTACGACAACGACAGACAACGGACAAATTTTGATCAGAAAAGCTCACTTGAGCCTTCGGCTCAGGTGAGCTAAAAACCAGGAAAACATAAAGATAATTCGGACTAATAACAATATAATAATAAGATAATATAATTTTATTTTCCAATTTTGGGCCCAGAAGGCATAAAGGTTTTTTTTACGATGACAAGATAGAAAGTTCTGAAAGAAAGGTTTGTAAACATACACACACACATTTATATATCTGATATAATATATACAAGTAACTGTACATGTAGATGCAGCAGTTGGGGTTATCAAATCCTTCGTTAACATGCGAACAAAATCAATATTATCAATATACATATATACCAGTATACTAATAAATATGTGTCTATAACATCATTTATGAAAACTCATGGCATTATGCCTTTGAATATTTTCCATGAATGCTTCTTTCACAATATTGATATTTGACATGCCTGGAAAATGTCGGATTTCGATCTAGGTGAAAACAAGTTTTGGAGCAGATTCAAGTGAACAGATAGATTTGGTCAAACCACAGGAGTTTGAAATTTTATCAATAAAGACCACTGATAAATTAAAAACTGCATGTGGGCAAACAAACGTCATCATCAACTTATCATGTAGAAACTTGTATGTTTAGTACTTACATTTGATCTACAACTAGAGTCTGTGTGGAACCTTGTAAAATTATCCTCGTTATGACTAGGCAATTCTTTAAGAAAGTCAGCCTAAAGAAAAAAATCAGATCATATCAATCACCAAGATGAGCTTTAAAAAATCGAGGAAATTCGAGCAGCTATGTTTTTAATGTTTTTTTTCACAGACATCAAATTTAAATGAGTAATTACCATTTTAATTTTTTTTTTAACGTTTTCAAACTTATGGGCAAATTTCATTCCACAATAGACATATAATTATAATGTAGTTTTTTTCCTTTAAAATTATGATCATTCTAAATGCTGTTGCTGATGCCATTTTCATCTTCAAAGAATGGCTATTTATTACCTTCAGTCACTTGTAAAATTCTATACAGGTTTCAGTTATATGTATGTATAATTCTAAAACAATTTTAATCACCCAAAGTTTGGTTGAATTGGAAA
Organism: Saccostrea glomerata; assembly: GCA_003671525.1. Classification (NCBI taxonomy): domain Eukaryota; kingdom Metazoa; phylum Mollusca; class Bivalvia; order Ostreida; family Ostreidae; genus Saccostrea; species Saccostrea glomerata. The sequence goes on along the minus strand of PRKT01000006.1, from coordinate 4,205,989 downwards.
ACTTGAACTTACCATCTTAGCTTCGTCTACTTTTTTGACGTTTTACAAATAACCTTTAGAACCCAAAACTGAACCAAATCCGGACAAGTTATGACAATCCGGAATAAATTCTTCCGTTCCATACACGTGAAATATAAATAAACAAAATGTCGGACGACGAGTGCATGTACGACGATGAAGAGTATGACTTGGTAAAATCTTTATAAGCTTGTTTATATACTCAACATAAGGTTTTTTTTAAAAAAAAATGATAAGTATTTTTAATGCAAGCTTGTCCACATGGATTTGATTAACATGCCAATAAAGATGGGGAAATAATTAAAACAGGAGCAATTTTTTAAGTTTTCTTATTAACAAAATATCGACAGATACAAATTTTTATCAACAATGGTTTATTTTTCATGCATTTAAAGCTTTGCATTAATAATACTTTTGGAATATGTTTCGTATTTATAGATAGAATTTTCTATCATTAAAATATTTCACTCAAAAAAATTCTAAGCAATGTTAATTAGCATGCTGCTGTCTATAGTCAATTCATTATTACAAGTCATTTTTTGATATATTTCTGTAAAGAATGTATACAGAGTATGCTAGCATTCACAGAAAGCATGACCTGCGGCACACTGTAAATGCCGGGGACTTGTGTGTTTGTGATGTAACAATATATATTTTCTAGCTGTCTCTCATTTCTGAACGACATCACATACATTTGACACACACACGTACATGAGATAATTCTCTTTAGAGAAGTGGACAGGCTTTCCCCTACATCCATGGATGTAGGCGAAAATCTGTCCACTTCTCTAAAGAGAGTAACACGTGATATGTATCTGCTATATACAAAATGTCACATTTTTACTGCATTCACAGGCTTATGACATAACAAAAAAAATTATGGGAAATGAAAATTTTTGCTGTATTTTGAATTTTTTACTGGAAACTGCCAGTTTTATTTAATTCTCGCTCTAATGACATCAGAAATTTCATCTGATGCGTGACTTACTGCGCTTGGTTAAAAAGTGTTAATCATCACACATCATGTGCTTGGTAAGATTTATAATAGTTAAAATATCTATTTACAGGAGTATTCCGAGGAAAGCAACTCGGAACCAGATGTGGATCTAGAGAACCAGTATTACAATTCTAAGGCACTCAAAGAAGATGACCCTAGAAGTGCCTTGGAAAGTTTTCAAAAGGTAAATAAAAACTGTGTGATATACCACGGAAAAATGTCGGATGTGATTTTAGAGTTATCGCGATTGCAACATAAAAGACACCCAAATGCAACAAAAACAAAACAAATGCTTACCTTTAGAACATTGTTAAATGTCCTTTAGAGTGTATACATGCCATGATGCATTTGGGATGGATTTCACCAATTTTAACATTCAGACCTTGGACCTAAATCTCCAATGTATTAGCTTAAATTGGCGTAAATTGTCAATGATTACTGTATTGCATATACATAAGACTATTCTATTGTAAACAAAAGGACATTTTAAGGACGGTTGATACATATTAATATTAAAATAATATCAAAAATAAAAACTAACAAATGAATCTTTGTTTAATTGTAATGAGTAATTTAGATGGATAAGTTTAGATGCATAAAATTTGAATTTCCATTAAGAATTTCTAAATGTCCAAGAAAGTGAAAAAAGTCATATAGGTTAATAACAAAAAGGAAGGATTTGATCATTACAGACAATCTACGATTCTGTAGTATTTCAGTTATAGCTCTTTAAATTGACCACTTCAAGGATTGATCCTCACTGTATTTTTGGCATTGCCCAGATCAATAATACGCAATAAGAATGCTCTACAATCTACTTCATGTATACTTTTATGATTAAAATGGTTTTCTATTGGAATTAAATCTTCTGATCATGGTAAAAATACAATTTCATTGATATGTGAATGGATGGACAGGTACTTCATCTTCCTATTTTTTATAATTAGTACGTTTGAAGTTGTAATTTGTTGACCCAATTTTGTGGTCTGTCTCAACTACAGATATTCTCAATGTTAAATAAATTTTTAAAATATGAAACCACCATAGTAATGGTCAGCATAAGCTGTTGTACAGATTACTCTTGCACTAAATTTGTTTTCTTTTGTTTAGGTTTTAGAATTAGAAGGGAAAGATAAAGGTGAATGGGGCTTCAAGGCATTAAAGCAGATGATCAAAATCAACTTCAAATTGGTAAGTGAATTGATTAATTATTACAAGCATCTTTCCTGGGAACACTTGTATATATATGTAGAATATTCTAGTACACAGTATTGTATAAAGCATTTTTTTTACTGCAGTTTTATCTTTAAAATCGGGAAAATTACAACATACATCATATAACATGTAGTGTAGTTACATACATGTATTATAAACTGTATATTAATTTAAAAGAAATGAACAAAAGAAGAACAGAAAACAGAGAATTTAGAAGAATAACAGCGGTTTTTTTAGGAAATGTAGAAGTTAAAACTACAATGTATGTCACATATTGACATAATATTATTATTAATAAAGCTCTATGTGGTATGGCAGAGAAGAGTTTCTTGGATTTGCATGGAAGTGAAAATCACAAATGGAATATTACGTTAATATCCCTACAGTGTTAAATTATTATGGTACATTGTATAATTTGCAGGGGAATTTTCCCGAGATGATGAAGCGATATAAACAGTTGCTTACCTACATCAAATCTGCAGTAACAAGGAACTACTCGGAAAAATCCATAAACTCCATCCTGGATTATATCTCTACATCCAAACAGGTTATTTAGGAAAATTCAATTTAGTTGACATTTATAACATGTAAATGCACATGCCGGTACTGTATAAATTTAACATTAATGAAGTCTGAAGTAAGGTGTACTTTACACGCTTTCCTCTTTGCTCAGTTTCCAGATTTTTTTTTATATTCAACAGATGGAGCTCCTGCAAAATTTCTATGAAACAACATTAGATGCCCTTAAGGAGGCTAAAAATGAGAGATTGTGGTTCAAAACAAACACGAAGCTGGGAAAGCTGTACTTTGATAGGGGAGACTACCAGAAGTTACAGAAAATCCTAAAGCAGCTTCATCAGTCCTGCCAGGTACTGCCACCAGAGTAACACTCTCTGTTCCTGTTAGAGAGGAGTCTAAAAACAGAGAAAGTCTCTGATTTGTTTCATGTTTCAAACTGTATTAATTATGTATGAAAATTTGAAAACTTTTGTAAAATAAAAAAAAAATAGGGGGCTAAAGACTGTTATTAGATACAGAGAAGCTAGAAAATAAAAGAATCACCTGATTACTATTGCAAGTGATGTAATGGCTGAACACTAACCGAAAGTGCTTAACCAAAGGAAAATCAAGACACAGCCAGATGCATGGAAGCACATATGATAAGGCCAGGTTGTTCACTGGTCAGCAGCATAAGACATACATAAATATTTGGTCATTAAATTGCTCTGTTAAATTCTTTACCTATTCTTCTAGTGATAGGCAAGGGGATTAAAGACTTGTAAATTTCATAGTCAGCTGGGCTTTACCTCATCAGGTACCTGGTGACTACATGACTTTGTTACTGCTATTACATTGGTCTACAATGTAAACATATCCCCACTGTTTTGTAGACCGATGATGGTGAGGATGATCTGAAGAAAGGCACTCAGTTGTTGGAAATTTACGCTCTGGAAATCCAGATGTACACAGCCCAGAAAAACAATAAAAAATTAAAGGTAGGACTTAGTCTATCATTGTAATGTAAAATTATTTCTCCAATTTATCTTAAACATTCATTCTCTGCAGTTTATCATGAAATGTTTAATTCCAGACCCTGTATGAACAGTCTCTCCACATAAAATCTGCGATCCCCCACCCACTTATCATGGGAGTGATCAGAGGTGAGGATATGTTAGTAATATGAAACTGTACAGAATTATGATAATGTATATTGTATTTGCATATAAAGGTGATTTAAAAAAAAAAAAAAGATATTGTATATACATATATGATTTTTTTTCAGAATGTGGTGGGAAAATGCACCTAAGAGAGGGGGAATATGAAAAAGCTCACACAGACTTCTTTGAAGCCTTTAAGAATTACGATGAATCTGGAAGTCCAAGGTAAACTGAAACCAAAATAGATAATTCTATACAGTACTGTATCTGTGAGGATCCTGGATGTTATATGTGTGTTGTGTGAAACATATCTCATAAACAAACTTGATGATATTTTAAATCGTGTCAACTCTTTTACTGATATTATCCTTCAGATAAGTTCTTGTATGAAATAAGTCCATTAATGTAGGGATACAGTGGTGTGAAATATGGCTTTTATTCAGAATTAAACTTCTTTTTTACATAATCCATTTCAGTTTACAGGTCATCTAATTTGTCATGTTGATATGTTGTTCATATGTTGTCTTTTATGTATCATGATATAATCATTTGCTGGTTTATTTGTATCATCACAATAAGTAATAATGGAGAGATAGTCTTATGTTATATTGTAGCAAACTATAAATTTTGATTGAATTTAAAATTAACAGTAAAGTCTACAAATTCAAGCACTTAGAAATAACTTATACTAGTGTCTGCCAAAGAGATAACTGAAAAGATAATCTGTTTATAGTCAATAAATGAACTTAATTATTAATTATTGAACTACCTGATTTTGTTTGCAGGAGGACAACTTGTCTGAAATACTTAGTGCTGGCAAACATGTTAATGAAGTCAGGAATCAACCCTTTTGATTCACAAGAAACAAAGCCATACAAAAATGACCCTGAAATCTTAGCAATGACTAATTTAGTGAGGTAAGAAACAAAACCATACAAAAATGACCCTGAAATCTTAGCAATGACTTATTTGGTAAGGTAAGAAACAAAGCCACACAAAAATGACACATCAATCTAAGTTATAACTAAAGTTGGGTTAGAAAGCAAAACCTTGCAATAATGTCCCAGGAATTGTAGCTAGTGAAAAGTGAGATACCGTATATACTCGCCTATAAGTCGGTCCGCCTATAAGTCGGTTCTAGTTAATAAGCTTATATTTCAGTTGGACTGACCTCATATAAAACCATTCTTTTTATAGCTCGCCTATAAGTCGGACACAGTTTTGAACTAGAGATTGACTCCCAATAAACCGACTTATAGGCGAGTATATACGGTATATAACAAAACCCCTTTAAAAATTACTCAATTATCTATAAGCTAAGTCAGAGATTTACTGGGGTTAGAAACAAAACCCTACAAAATTGACCCCAAAATCCTAGCTTTAACTCCTAAAGTAATTTAAAAGTAAGAAACAAAGTCCTACAATAATGATCCAGAAATCCTAGCAATGACTCATTTAGTGAGATAACTGTTGTTCTCTGTGGCATATATTCATATTGAAGATAATTATTGTTCATGATTAGAGTTAATGAGTTTCATTATGTAGAAGAAATAGAATTATTCATTTATATAAATTATGATATCTTTATGTGTTCCGATATTTTTTGTGTTATAGCTCCTACCAAAATAATGATATTAATGAATTTGAGAAAATTCTAAAAACAAATAGAAGAAACATCATGGAAGATCCCTTCATAAGGGAACACATTGAGGGTAAGAGTATATACATACATATATACTTTTATATTTCCATTTCTAATATTTTTTCTGTGATAACTCTTTGAAAGTTGTCAGAGTTTATTTCTTGATAATTCTGCCAGAATGTAAATTAGGCAGGTCGATAGGTCAGGAGCTAAGGAGGGCTAATATGCATGTAAATCTCGTGCACATCTATCTCTGTGTCTGACGCTAATGAGGCCAAATATGCATGTAAATCTTGTGCAGCTGCCTATGTGTTTGACGTCAGTGGGCAAGGACTATTGAAATTGGCATGGAAGTCCTCGTGTTATTAAAGGCTATGTCTACATTTTTTAAGTCTAAATCTCCAATTTTATTTAAGGAATGAAGCTAATTTCAACTTATGTTATACGATATAACATAACTTGGGGCAGTTTACGCTTTATAAACCGCAAAGCGGTTTATAAAAAAGCGTAAACTGCCCCAAGTTTTGTTATATCGTATAACATAAGTTGAAATTAGCTTTATTCCTCATAATTTAATTTCAGTGTAGACAATGAGAAAATTTTTCCTCCAGAATAAGGCTTCAAATTGAGCATTATTTTAAAAGTAATGTCAATCGGAGTAATACGTTTTTGACGTAACTCATTGTGACGTAGGCAAGTTATGTTATACAAAATATTATATGTTCCTCTGAATGATTAAGCCAATGAAATTGCTTGATACAAGTGAAATTAAATTATTTAACAATGAAATGGAAATATAAGGAATCACTGTCTAGTTAGTATAGTTTGCCAGGGACATCAACGATAGTGGGAAACATGGGATAATTTATGCCCGTTATGCAAATTATCCCATGTTTCCCACTATTGTTGATGCCCTGGCATACTATACTAACTAGGGCTGTGTATTGAGCAAAAAATTTCGATACGATACGATACAATATTTTTAAAGCGATATGCGATATATATTGGATTCTAAAACAAGTCCATCGAAAAAGGCTTATAAATCATTTAAGTTCTTGTCTCATTGTCATTACAAATAACACCTCAAATGAAAACTTTTTATGACATTAAAATCAACATGTTCAAATTCAATTGTCTTTGTATTTTGTAACAGTTATAAAAACTGTGTTATTTCCTTACAAATTATATTATTATTGAATAGTTTTATTTCAAAAAAGTGAAATATAATCTTTGGTGACTGAAATTCCCATCTTTTTAACAGAATTAGAAGAAAAACTATTTGTCCGATACGTATTGGAAGTTATTTTTCGATACGATATTTTTCTTGAATATCGATACGTATCGATATATCGATATATTGATACAGCCCTAATACTAACTAGACAGTGATTCCTCAAGAAATTCTATATGTATACCAGGTATATGACATTATTCTTTGCATGTCAATTAACAAGCAAAATATATGCCTTCTGTGCCAAAATATAAGTACCACAGGCACCTGACATTACTTGTTTTTATTTTGATGAAAAAATATACTCCCTACCACATTTTTTTATTTAAAGAAAAATAAGTGATGTCAGGTGCTGTCATTAGTACTTAGATATTGCATTTTTTCAGGAAATGTACATACTGATATCTATTTTTTTCTTTCATTCAGATTTACTTAGGAATATCAGAACACAAGTGCTAATTAAGTTGATTAAACCTTACACAAGGATTCATATTCCTTTCATATCAAAGGTAAGTTAATGCATACAGCCATATACTGTAAATGTCCATTTTTAATATAAAAAAAATTTTAAAAAACATATTCAGACACAGGTACTGAATGTTTGATAGTTTATTATTATTTATAGTCTTTATATTTGTTTTGTATTATGTATCTGTTTACCAAAACCTTTGCAAAATCAGTTCTGTGTAATGTTTTAACAGGAGCTGAATATTGATCCAACAGAAGTGGAAAACCTTCTAGTGTCTTGTATTCTTGATAGGTAAGATTGTGTTATAGGATGGGGCCATAGTCTTTGATCAAAGTTTACATTATTTGAACATACAGGGGAAATATCTGCTATGAATCATGGTGGGAATGTAGTGACCTAGCTGAGCATTGTTTCTTCTTTTTTAATGTGCCATTATTTATCATTATTTTGTCCTTTGTTTAAGTGCTATCCATGGCCGGATTGACCAGGTAAATCAGGTTCTGGAGCTGGACAGAGAAAACACAGGTACGGCCAGGTACAACGCCATGGACAAGTGGACAGCCCAGCTACAGAGCTTACACCTGGCTGTTGTCAACAAAACTACGTGAACCTCCGGGGAAATATCTGACAGCAATGAATGGAAAAGTTTAATCAGTAGTGACTCTTAGTATTTTTCTCTATTTTTATTATAAAATGTTAAACAATCCTGATCAATTTGAGCTACATGTAAGTCTTACCCAGATACTAGAACCTGGTAGATCTGAAATAGACTGATAGCAGAGATTATATATATCAGTGTACAATGATTCTTAACTACCGTACCTGGAATGTTCTGTTTCCATGTCATGCAATGACGCATGTTATGTAGTACATGTACTTGTATTCAAATTCACTGGAAAATCATGTCATATTTAAATATCTTGGATGATTTTTCAGAGAATATCTACCGTTATATATAATTGCTGTCTTTTGAATGACTGTTGTTGTTTAAAGCTTGCATGTGTTTGAAATAGATAAAATTATCACAAGTTGACATATGAAGGACTGAAACAGAGACAATTACGTGTATACATTTCTGTAATGTATATGAAAAATAAAATATGAAATATTTTATAAATTTTTTTTTTGATACTTGGATGGGGGCATCTGTAATTTATCCTATGGTGGAATACCGTATAGAGGGTTTCTGTAGCGGGTGTAAAATTTTGCGTTTTGCTTCCTCAAAGGTATGCCAATAATTTTTGCTGAACTTTTTTTGGCGGACACATAGTTCTCTGACATTTCAAAAGAGAAGAAATGCATCTTTTAGATAAGTTTTAGTACGTTTAATATAGGTTTGTATACCAATTTACACAAAAGTATGAGTAAATACAAAAACAGATGATAGTTATAATGCTGATACAACAGACTAATGAAAGAGCTATAGCTGCCTTACCGACGACACGGCCGACTCAAGTATTTAAAAGGAAATCACCTGTTTCTATTTATAGATACATGTGCCTTATCAATTCAAGATCAAACTACATGTATGTAATCATTTGTGGACCAATATTTTCATAGTTGCAAGTTTGTTACATGACAATCATTTCACTTGTTCAATACTCTTATTCTAAACAAGATTTTTAGTTTCGTTTTATTACTTTAAATGATGTAACCGATATGTTTATAAATTTGTTTTTCTAAAGCTCGATCAAGATTCCGACGAAATAGAACATACTTTATATAATTCATGCAGTTTCCATTCCCATTCAATAGAATAGTCCAGGAAAAGAGCACAAAAACTTACACGTGACATTTTGGCGCGAAATGATTGTGTCACCCCTTACCTGGAAGACAAATGGACTAATCCAGTAGTGTAGAAATGCAGAAAAAAGGTCAAACGTACATGTCCGTATAGGAACTCACATGAAATAAAGAGGTGCATGCACAATACTAAAGGAAATAAATACATCACTATATTGTATCAGTAATATGGTTATTTTTCTGCTAACTGTTGTTGTTGAAACGAATGTAACAAAATCATATGTTAATCAGCATGCACAAAATTTTGCTGGCTAGCTGTGACCTCTTAGCTTCGCACCTTGGAAATATTGATCCTTATAGTCCCTTTTCAAGGGAAACAAGATGTGTTTGTGAAACACTATGCGCCTGGTGGCAACAAAGTTCAAAAAAAGCAATAGGTCAAAGTCACAAGGTCATTGACCTTGGTATTTGAAACAACTTGTTTAGTGAACTATGCATACCAAATACCAAGTCTCTATCTTCTATGGTTCAGAAGTTATGGTGAAAGTTCAAAAAAGCTATTTTTAGCATATACACTGTAGGTCACAATCAAGGTTAATCTTTACGAGGTCATTGACCTTGATGTCTTTGAAAGAGCTTAATGAGTGAAGTAGGCATACCACAAATGAAGTCCCTATCTTTCATTGTTCAAAAGTTATGACAAAGGTTAAAGTTTGAAGACAAAAAAACTATTTTTAGCGTATAGGTCACAGTCAAGATCACAAGTTCATTCACATTGAAATCATTGGAAAGAGCTTAATTAGTGGAGTATGCATACCACAAATGAAGTCTCTATCTTTCATGGTTTAAAAGTTATGGTGAAGGTTAAAGTTTGCAGAAAAAAACTATTTTTAGCATATAGGTCGCAGTCAAGGTCACAAGGTCGTTGACCTTGGTGTCAATTGGAAGAGCTTCATTAGTGAAGTATGCATACTAAATTTGAAGTCTCTATCTTTCATGGTTCAAAAGTTATGACGAAGGTTAAAGTTTGCAGACACACAGACAAACAGACAGACAGACAGGCAGACAGGACAAAAACAATATACGCCCCGGATCTTTCTATCCAGGCGCATAAAAATTAAAGAATTTGAATGGTTATCATTTAAGAAAATAATTATTCAAATCATGGCCCCTTGCGACTAGGCAGGACTGCAATCAAAGTTTCACATCTAGGAATAATCAAGCATAGGAGAAACCTTTTGCAGCAAAACCATTGTAAGTCATATTGAAATGCAAATATTTTCAGGTAGTTAAAGCTATATATGGAACATCTGAGCTTAAAAAATAAAAATACGAGATCAAAGTAGAATATATATGATATTTGTTATGTTCAAATTTATATACATTTTAAACTTAAATATCCCCACATTTCTAAAGTTAAATTGACTTTAAACTGTCACTGTGTCTGTTATTTTAATTCTGATTCGGAAATAAATCTGTCATTAATTGTTTTGAATCTGTGAAATCTGTGAAACGTGGTTGATTTAAATTGTGTCATTTACTGAAAAGTCCTATCTTTATAAATTAAGTGACAAAACAAATACAGTAAAACTTATTTAGTACAAACACAGATATGGCAAATTCATGGATTTAGTGAAGTTCTCTGTCCAGTTCCAGAACCTGACTTACCTGTGAATCCCTAGCAAAATAAATATAACGAATTCTTAATATGGATATAACGAATTACGGATGTAGTGAAGTAATTTCACAGGTCCCAATGACTTTTAGTTACAACCAAGTTTTACTTTAGAAAGATCTTTTTAATTTTAGTTAGTCTGAACTCATTAAAAATATGCCACATATGACTTTCAATTTCAAATTCTTTCAGATATATCTCAACATGCTCAAGCTTGGAAAAGAATGAAGTTAAATCGACCCCCCATGCCCCTGAACACTTTATAGATTGTAGGAAGGGGCCTCAATTTAGGATAAAAGTTTTTGAATATGATTAATAATTTAGTGGGGCCCGGGATGTTTATGTAGAATAGCTGGGTCATAATATTTCAGGTGAGCATTGTGGCCCATAGACCTGTTGTTGAAGACTAGGAACTGAGGGGAAGAAAATGTGATGGAATGAACCAGGTGTCATCTCGGGCCCTCTAAACTCAGGTGAGAGCTCTATCAGGGATATTTTAATTATAAGTTTATGTCTCTCGCCTCTGGCTCTTCAAATTCATGTAATCATGAATTCTGCCTGACCACATATTAATATTATTCTATTAAATGAACATTTTCTGGAATGTTTTTATACACAGTAAGCATTCTTGAAGAATTACAAATATATTTTTTTTATAATTTTATTTGTAACCCAACTCAAACGTGAAAAACCTATTTGTGCATGTATTTCCGACTTCATCGTTAAATAGACTCCCCAGAGATCGATACAAATAGCCAAGGCGAGTTCATCGTTCGTAGAACTGATTAACATAGAAGGAAGATGGTTGGATGGTGGTGGTTTTGTGGCTATGACAGTATTTAAATAACTTCACTGGTTTTTCGAAACAATTATACACAAACTGTACTAGATTTTTCATTGCGGTGTGTTGGTCGGGTGTGGGTTATTTATTTTTTCCCGCAAAAATGTCAAATTTGGCGGGGATTCTGGTTGGTGCATCGAGGAATGAAGACAATCCCCAGTAAAGACATGGGAAAACTAAAATGTTTTGAAATTCTTTGGACGGAAAATAAATCTGTGTTTTACCCGGGAGAGCGGGTATCGGGATGCGTGGTACTGGACTTGAAGAAAGACGTGAAGCTAAGGTCCTTGAGAATTTTTCTGAGAGGTGTGGCTAAGGTTCACTGGACCGAGTCCAGAAACACGGGCACCAGACTCGGGGCGTACACCGAGCATTACAATGCCGAGGTGGAGTACTTCTTCAAAAGACAAGTCTTGTTTGGTGGAGGTACATGTAAAGTTGATGTAGAACATTGTAGAAATCAGTGGCAATGTCTATAACGCTTTCTCCTAATGTTGATGTGTAATAGATGCATTCAAGCATCTCAACTTATTTCCGAAATTTAGTAATTAACCATTACGTTTGTTTAAATGCAACTAAGGAAGTCACTTCTTTCTTTACTGCATTTTTATCAGTTTACAGCATGTTCTGTCGAATACCCACAGGGGCTTGTCACGAAATATTTATATTCTTTTAATAAAGTTACCCCTACTATAAAAATACACTTTATTAAAAGAATATAAATATTTCGTGACAAGCCCCTGTGGAATACCTGGCAATTCAAATATATAAAATATTTATAAAATCTTGAATCCATTACCTCTAACAGTGTTTGACAGACATACAGACAAGCAAATGGACAGATAGTCAGATGCCTGATTAAATGATTTCTAAGTTTGACCAATTCTGCTCTGCAGGGGACACAAAAAAAAATGCATCTTAGTTATTTCTCTGGCAGAAATTTTATTGAAAAATCAGCAGTTTGTTAAATGTCCTATGACTGTAAACACAGTTTCTAGTGCACTTTTAAAAATAATAATTACATGTTGCTTTCATTGTTTCAGAAGTGACAGATGGAAGAGATCATCTACTAGAAGCTGGTCATCATGACTTTAACTTCACTTTTGATTTACCTATGAGGTAATATTTTTCCCATTTCTCTGAAAAAAAAAGTCACAGGGAGCCAATTTGACTGAAAAATGTATATACCCAGTGCCTGTATATGTATTTCATGTAATCTTTAAGCTTTGCATGTCTTTTTCAACTTCTCCAGAACCATATTTACCCTTAAAATTATGTTCCTTGTGTATAGATATAATTTTCAAGTGCTGCTAATGTTGAAGATTTACACAGTGATCAGTTCTGTGCTTGTAGTGGAATTTCCACATCCTTTGAGGGCAAGCATGGTAACATTCGATACTGGGTAAAGGCCGAGATTGATAAGCCCTGGTCATTCAACCATAAAACCAAGAAAGCCTTCACTGTCATCAGTCCCATAGACATCAACCGGCCAGAGTACATGGTCAGTAGAAAAAATCTTACTTTACTTTTACACCATTTCTGATTGTTTTGCTTTTGTAGAAGAATAAAAGCATGAAATGAGCAATGTAATAAAAGTTCACCCTTGGGAGATTCGCGGTGTAGCAAAGCTACAATGTAATTTTTTTTACAATGCCATTATACTCAAACTTTAGTACTATGAGCGATAATGTTTTGTGTTAGAACTTTGTGGAGAGCAGTGTTGAGAAGACGCTTTGTTGCTGGTTTTGTACATCAGGACCAGTGTCAATCACAGCACGAACAGACAGACGGGGATACTGCCCAGGTAAAGTTACTTTTTCTCTCAGGGACAGTGACTACGGTATTAAAGCGGATATCTGCAGACTAGGGTTTTGTTGGTTTTAAAAATATTAACCATCATGTATGATGTACTTTATATCCAATATTTGAGAACAACATAACCACAATAAGTCGAGTTGCAAGCATTCCAGTTTAATGTAAATTCAACATAGGGCAAATCACAATATGGAAGAGCATTAATTGATAGTAATCAAAAAGGTAAAGATAATGAAGTGATCAATCTCCAAGGTAAAAACCTGGACCATTAGAAATTCCAGAGGTGGGATCAGGTGCCTGGGAGGATATAGTATCCCCTGTGGACCGGTCACACCCACTGAGAGCTGTATGTAATAATACAGGAAGACAGAACAGTGATGTGAGCATTGATGCTCAGGGCTTCTTGTTTTGATACCTTTGATGAATGTACCTCAAAGTTTCGGTTTGACATGAATTACATTTGTAAGCCTTATTTGAAATAAACCACTTTCTTTATGCAATTGAAATATTTTTTTTTTTGGCAATCTGTTATAGGTGAATCGATCCAGATTTTTGCAGAATTCAGCAATCATTCTTCACGGACTGTGACCCCTCATGCTACTCTCTATCAGTCTCAAATCTTCTTTGCCGGCAACAAATCAAAACTACGGAGGACCAAGTTTTGTACCATATCTGGTAATTATGAATACTTCTTTACAAATGTTGAATGCACCTCTTGTGCAGTTGATAAGAATAAAACAGTATTCTTTTGTGTAGTCCACCAGGTACATTAAATGACTATAAAACACGAATTTAACAACTCTTGAAACCAATCTGTGAAGTCAGAGTAGTAAAAATTTAAATTCTGAAAATATCCTACCAACTGATGTTCCTATAGCCTGGTTGAGAGTAGTGAACATTTAAGTTCTGAATGTATTCTACTGATGCTACTATGTATCCTGATGTAGAGTAGTTAAATTTAAATTCTGATTGTATACTACCTACAGGTGCTCCTATATATCCTGGTGTAGAGTAGTTGAATTTAATTCTGATTGTCCTATTAACCTACAGGTGCGGCTGTATACCCTGGTGTAGAGTAGGTAAATTTTAATTCAGAGTGTCCTATTTAACCTACAGGTGCGGCTGTATTCCCTGGTGTAGAGTAGATAAATTTTAATTTAGGTTGTCCTATTTAACCTACAGGTGCGGCTGTATTCCCTGGTGTAGAGTAGATTAATTTTAATTTAGATTATCCTATTCAACCTACAGGTGCAGCTGTATTCCCTGGTGGAGTGGGTGTCTGGGAGTCTCAGGAGATAGAAATACCAGCTGTCTCCCCCACCATTAGGAACTGCTGTATCCTCAAAGTCAAGTACTTCATTGAGGTATGTATTGCACAGTACATATGCATAGAAAACGATCTCAAAAAATGTTTGAAAAAATAGTTGTGTCTCGGGGATAGCTGTGTAATAAGAGAATCCCCATGTCTTAAATCTATTTTTCTGAGATTTTTGAAAATGACTCCAATTTTAAGATTTAGGTTTAGGTTTATTCATACAGTGTATGACAAAAGCTGTTAGTTTCCAGTTAAGGTGTGGTTAGGAGGTGAACGGTTATTGACTAAACAATGGGGTAATTAGGTAAAATTATCGTGTTTGCCCCCTACCAAAATGAATAGGAATATTCATAAGGAATTCATAAGAACTTATTACACTGTATTAATATTGTTCACATGTACACATTGGTACATTATATCTGTTTCCAGGTTTCTCTCCACATCCCCGGCTCCCAGAACCTGGCTCTACAGCTTCCCATTGTGATAGGTACCGTGCCTTACCGTCAGGACCGACACCCACCCACCAGCCTACAGGCCAGAGTACAGCTCAGCGACATCTCTCTACTGCCAGCACCGCCGCCATACACAGAGAGCATAGCACCACCACCTTTTGGAGGTAACAGCCTCTACTAAACTCTCTAAATTGGAAAATACTAGTACATGTACAGTGCTTTAACGTTCAATAGATTTTAAGAAATACATTAGAAATTTCAAAGTTGAATCTGCTTATAAAGAGCAGGCATTTCAGCAAATTAATGAGCATAAACTTTCCATTACTGTATTACATGCAATATTTCAATTCATTTGTATTTGACATTTGAATTATCTTTAACAAAACCCTTTTTTTTTTTAAAAAAACATTTTAAAATGGATCCTACTTTTGAATTAGACAATTAAGGATGGTCATGTTTGACATACACATTACGTGTGAAGGATTTCTGTTCATAAACATCAACCCTTAGCCTGTAACAATTTATCTTTAACTCTTTCGTTTGAAATAAAGAGAAACACTGAATAAGTGATAAACTTGGAATGTGAGAAGATAGGGTGTTCATATTTGACATGTATAACTAGATCCAGTTTGTAAATATTTAGATCCACCCACCTATCGTGAGAGTGTAGAGGGAGCGGTCAGTATTCTGGATGATGATGATGACCCTGGTCAGATGGGCAGCCTGACCTTTACACCTATGTATACTTATGTGTATGACTACAGAAGACCACCGGCTTATTCTGAGGTATAAAAATTTACAAACTGACGAATGAGCATATTGAACAAAATATATTTGGATAATGTGTTAATATGCATGTAATTTTTTTTTTATCTTAGTAATAAATGAATATTATAACTGTTCATCAGCATGAATATATTTAGCTTTTCTTAACTACAGGTTAAGTGAACTTTCTGTTAGGTTTTCCAGGTACAGTTAACTGTGAGCAATCTCCTGCAATGTCACTGTATTATTTGTGAACTTTGTTGATTTTAGAATGACCCCCACCCTGTTTACTGATCATCACAGGACCAACTACAAAGGACAATATGAATCTCATTCACCAGTGCTCTAAATGATGTGTACTGTTGTATACTTATCTTTTACGAGACATACAAAATGTCAGAACTCTGAAGGGGCACCTGCAGAATCTCTTTCCTGGAGATCACACACACAGAGTGCTTCATTTTATCATCCTGTTCTATTACTCTTGTCTATGTTTATTCCATGTACCAGTATTGATATTGTAAAAAGTTTGGTGCTAATTTTGTAATACTTGGCATTCATAGATTTATAGTAGTTTTTGTCAGAATTGAAGTTTATACTTTTCCAAAAATACTGTAAACCAACTAGTATTTGTCACATCTTATTCACAACTTTTCAGTTAGGAGTCCTTTTGCATCAGCTACTAATTTTTGTAATCATGGCAACATCTACATGAATACAAAGGTAAATAATTAGTTGGCGATGAGATCAAGTCTTGATTTAAAGAAGGTTGCGAAATTTGTAGATATTTCTTGCTCACAAAGATAAGTTGGTTTACAGTACTAATATTTAATTTCATTGAATTATATTCAGGACATATGTACTGGTACCGTATATACTCGTCTATAAGTCGGTCTGCCTATAAGTCGGTTGTATTTAATAAGCTTGTATACGAGGTGAACTGACCTCATATAAAACAATACTTTAAATAGCTCGCCTATAAGTCGAACAAAGAGATTGAGACCAGAGATTAACTCCCAAAAATCCGACTTATAGGCGAGTATATACGGTATATAAGGCTTGCCTCTTGTTGGAATTCTTTAAAATTTGTACTGTATCTGTTATTGGTATGTGTGAAAGTATGTGTGATGGATGAACAAATTTAGGCTATTGATTTATGGCCAAAGTATAAGATTAAATTTTACATCAAGAATATATTATATGGGAAGAATATATTATAGGGGAAAAATCTGCTGATGAAGAATGGAAGGGTCACTAGTACCTCCTTCAAGTTATGGTCCATGGGACTCCATTAGTACCAATTAATTTTGCCGGAAAACGAGGTTGCTTGTGTGTGCCATTGCCAGTACAGATGTATAGCGTAATATACATGTAAAATTTTGTATTAAGTTAACGTTATACAACTTGTTATGAATTCTTACACTAAATAATATACAAGGCCAGGCATGAATAACACATGATGTAAAATCCAGTACATGTACAATGAATATCCTGTCCAAAACCTGTGAAATAATTTGTATTGTTCATTGTATATATTAAAGGTACTTGGACACAGATTTGAAGTTATTATTTTCTCTACAATATTACGACTTATATATTTTAATAGCATTTCACACAAAAATTAATTAAAAATCTTATTTCGTTTAAAAGATATTGAAATTTCACATTTTTCGGCGGGTTTGATTGACATATCCTTGCACTCTCACAAATTTAATTTTATTCTTAATCCTTAGGAAAAGTGGCAATCTCGTTTTGTATAAATGAAAAATATTAATACTATAATCCAGAAAATTCAGAGTAGACACGTTCGAAAGCAAAACAAACACACAATATATTGTCAGTCCGTGCAGTTGTGGTAAGCAGACTGTGACGATTAAAAGCACCCGGTGAATTCTAATGACGATGATAAATATAAACAATAACAGAACTCGAGCCCTGTTTACAAAAACTGTGTACATAACACGAGTGTGCTCGATATGCTAAACTTTGTACTCATCTCTTAGTTCGGAATGACGATACTTGTGAAGGTGTTTTGCTTTCTAACATTTCTACTCTGAATGAAATTATTTTTCTAGATAAAAGTTTTAATATTTCTCATTCAAACACATCAAAATTGCCACTTTTCCTAAGGATTAAGAATAAAGTTAAAATTTGTGAAAGTGCAAGGATGTGTCAATCAAACCTGCCAAAAAATTTAAAGTTTTAAGAACTTTTAAATGAAATAAGATCTTTAATCAATTTTTGTATGAAATACTTTTAAAATATATAATTCGTGATATTTTACAGAAAAAATGAGAAAATATTAACTTCAAATCTGTGTCTAAGTACCTTTAATATATATTTATTGTAAAGGCTATTGATATTATATTTATTACAAGGTCTACAATGAAAGTACACAATTCTGTGTTTCATTGACAAAATTGTAAATGTAAAGCATGTGTAGTAATAAACTGAATTAAGTGTTAAAACTGTTTTGATTAGTTAATCATTTTCATCTCCATATACAGATATATTCTAGAAGCAAAATTTTAATGGGAATAAAATTTCCTTCAGACCTTGATTTGTCAAATAACTTCTTGAGCATTTAATTTGCGTTGTTTTAAAGTAACCCTACTCAATTAATTGTCCCACAAACATTTCTGCTTTTACAATATATATGTGTATATAAATAGAGAGAGAGAGAAATGTATTTTTAACAAGGTTTTGAAGAGTGAAAAAAATAAAGTAACTATCCATGCATTTAATACTAGTGTAATAATATACATGTACAGTTATTGAATGGGTACGAGGGAAATGGCAAATTTATGGTTCCCGAGGGAGGAAACTATTTCCCGAGGCGGCAAAGCTGCTGAGGGGAACCATAAATTTGCTATTTCCTGAGTTCAAATTCCATAACTGTTTAATTATACTGAAACTATCATAGGCAATTTTTTTTTTTACCAGATATTCCGACATTAAAAAAAACAATATAGAGGCAAATTACAAATGCATGGGCTTTAACAGCTAGATTGTATGATAACTGTTAGGTAATGCATCGTGTCCTAAAACAATGAAATTATTTTTAAAAAGTATTTTCACTAACATTTCGAAGAATGATCATTGTCTTCATTTTGCTAGAAATTTAAGTATGATTTTGACATGGCATGTCGAAATGTTTTGACATCATAGTTACATTGCTAATAACATGACGTCACAGACTCGAGATTCCTTTAACGCTCCACTCACTGAACACTTTGATAGGTTAAATTACTAATAAATATTCATGAGGGAGTAGTCCCAGGGAATAGCTCTGATTTTCCAGGGAGTAGTCCTCAGATGAAGGAAATATTATAGTTTGCAGTTAAGTGTGAAGTTTTACGTTACATCAGGATCTAGTTGACAGCTGCGCTCAAGGTAAATTGTACACGCCTCCTAATCGCAAGCTTTATGACTGGAACTTTCTTCTTATCCCTGATTGGTTGCTCGTGCACCAGACTATTTCCATGTCAATGTTGGTAATATGAGTTGAACAATCGTAATTATTTATGCTGGATGCACCTGACGAAAAAGATTGTGACGTAATGCAAAACTTCACACTTAACTGAAATTAATAATAGTCTCTTCTCGGGGAAATAGAAAGTTTTATGGTATTAATTTTTTATAGAGTAATTACAGTAGAGGTATAACAAATCTTTTTAGCTCACCTGAGGTGAAAGCTCAAGTAAGCTTTTCGAATTACACATTTTCTGTCGTCCGTCTATCGTAAACTTTTCACATTTTCAACTTCTCAAGAACCACGGCCAATTTTAACCAAACATGGTATAAAGCATTTTTGGGTAAAGGTGACTTTAAATTCTTAAAATAAAGGGCCAAGTCCCCTTCCAACATGTCCAAGAGGAGATAATCAAGAAAAGACAAATATAGGTTTGGGTCATTAAAAAATCTTGACAAAAAAGCTGAAACTTATATAGAAGCATCCTGGGGGTAGTGTAATTTCTAAATTGTTTGAATTGTGTTTAACAGTTAGATGCTTTTCCACAGAATAAATTGTTCACCGGATATAGAATTCAAAGAATAGAATATAGAAATTAATAATTTGTAACACTCAAAAGGTTATACATAAATGTATTATTTGAACTAGACATTGTTCACAAGAAATGCAAAACAACAAACCGGACTATAAATTGCTTTATCTACCAAACTTATCAAATGACAGACATGTATTAGAAAAAATTCATGCTCACTGATGCACTAACATGAACAAGTGAATTCCTGAGATATTGAATTCTGTACACTGAAAATAAGTCTTCACACTGTCCATAGTCAATGAGTTTTTCACAGTGTCTAAAGTCAAACCTTAAATGACCTGACTCTGCAGTTGTTCTGTCCAGTCCTCCCCTGTGTCTTCCTCGGCACTGGTGCATTCCTCCAGGTTCTGGTAGCAGCCTTGTTTAGCTCTGATTAGGTCTCCCCACAGAACCACTGCTTTACACATAGGACATTTCCCATCCACTGGGATCAGCTCCCCTGGCTGGTTTGTGAGAAATCTCTTCGCCAGACAGGCTATGTGGGCCTGCATTGAACACTGTGGATGAACACACTTGAGTATTGTGTCATTGTCTTTCAGTCTTTGTCTACAAATACAACATCGAACATGTTTCTCATTTCTCTTTAACAGACTTAAGAATTCTTCATCACTGTCTTGCTCTATATCATGCAACACCTCAGGTTTGCTTTTGCTGCTGTTTGAAGCATTCTTTTTTATCCTAACTGGACCGTAAGCTATGGGCATGTGTGATGGTGGACTGAATTCTAAGGGAAAATCTTGTATGTATTGTTGTTTTAACCACCTGATGGTAAGGGAAAACCTGCACCAGGGGCAAGTGTTTAACATGATAGAAACAATCCGAAATCTGTACTGAAACTGGTTCTCCTTTTTAGTTTTACCTGGCAAATGTTTTAACCTTCTAGATTTCTTTGGATTTTGCCACGCCCACTCGAACCGCAGGGCCGATATTTCATTAGGGAACCCGTGGACGATGAGCACCATCTCCCAAGGTCCGCGTCCATGAGTTCTCCACGCGCCCCCGGCCTGTTTACCTTTGTTGTGTTGCTGAATTCTTCTGTTTGGGTTCACTGTAAATCCAATATATGTCCGCCCTTTGAACTGTGGGTTAACATTATACAGTAAATACACGCCAAAAAACTGCTCTATTTCCGCAGAGGCGTTCATCTCATTAGTATTTAAAAGCAAAATTATTTCTGCAAAAATCTACTTTCACTTTAAATTATTCGGAACCTCTTGGTTCTTTTCCAATTTCAATTTCAACAGAATATCGAATATTACTCAAGGTTCAAATAACCTACCTTAGCCTGATTGAATACAAGTACAATTGTTGAAAATGAACTTTTTCTTAGTCCCATGAGGATTCCTCATTGGTCAATAAAGTAATATTGTAAATAGACTGCATGAATACACGTCCTGAATATCCACTGTATTTTACTGCTTTTATGTGTACGGTTCCATGGTGTAGTGGTTATCACGTCTGCTTAACACGCAGAAGGTCGCGAGTTCGAGCCTCGCTGGAACCTCGATTTTTCTTTCCATTTGGTAAGTTTTGATGCAGGTTACCTATTTGAATATATGAATCTATGATAAACTTTGCTAATTTCTGGGGGAAAGTCAGTGTTTTTTTTTTAAATTAATTTATTTCATGAAATAGATAAATGTTTAGGGCACATGATTTTTTTTAAGTATAGTGTACTACTCTGACAACAGATGCGTGTTCCCCCAGTGCAGGCACGTAGCAACTGTGGGGCCTCCCCCCCCCCCCTTTCAAAACGATGCTACGTGGCTGCAGTTAGCTGCAGAATTGTAGCTCTCTGCTTGAAAAAATTCGGACAGATAATAAAGCAGAGAGCTACAGATCCAAGCATTGTAAAAACCTTCGATTTACCCCGACGATTTTTTGTCGCTACTTAAGGTATTTATTTCTATTTATTTCGTGTAGTTTAAATTTTCTCTGGCTTTTAGAATTGTATCCTATAGTGAATTATATATTAAACTCTTATTTTTGATACTTTATTAAAGTTTATTTACCTTTTAACGGTCTGAAACAGTCCCGTATATAGTTTTGTAATGTCGATAAAAAAAGAGTTCCGTTTCGACGTCCGTAACCACAAATAGCCATTTATTAAGGTTGAGAGGTAAGAAAATTATCAGGAATTGAAGTTAAATATATGATTGATTATTAAATACCATTTTTAACGCTGTGGAAAGTATAAATTACAAGAAAAAAATACCCGAAGTGAGCGACAAAAAATCGTCGGCGTAAATCGAAGGTTTTTACAACGATCTGTAGCTCTCTGCTTTATCTGTCCGAATTTTCTCAAGCAGAGAACTACAGTTCTGCAGCTACGATAAATCAAGTTGTCACAGATTAGAAATGAAAAAAAAATTATTTTAAAAAAATTGAATTTTTACATTTTCATTTAATATGAATTTTAGATCAAAAATATTGATTTTTATGTCTGATTTATATTCAATCCATGTTATTTGCTTGATATTAATTTTCCGTTCCGTTTTCCCTTTTGCGTTAAATAGCAACAACCGTATAAGATGGGTATCTACCTCAACATGCTCAAAGCGTAACAGACAGATGGAAAGACGACATCCCGATCACAATATGCTCTCCCACATTTCAATCGGAGTGTATAAGAAATTAATTAAAATTGAACCGCTGGGCATTTTGGGCTGACATCTATTTTAGATTAAGAGTCCTTTCGGGTAAATATGATGCACTTGTTTATTTTTAACTTTGGATAATCCCGTTTATTTTTATCGCGTGGGGGAGCGGAGTAGCGTCCACTAGAAGTTTAAAGGTGAGTTTGGTGTTGTTATTTGGAATAAGGATTGGAATACATTTGGTAAACATAGGGTCCGTCTTTAATTTCATTTTTTTTATTTATTGTATACATCTTTTTAAAGAACCACGTAACTTGCTTCCCCACATATAATAGTATCTATAAATATCTTCAGAAAATTGCAGGATCAATGAGCATTAATAGTTACTAATTAATATATGGGCCCCTCGATTGAATCCATATTCAATACTGACTACTCATAAAATGATATGTGTTTTAAATGACTATATAATTATGTTATTATGCGCCCGGGTAGATAGATATTGTTTTTGGACTGTCTGTCTGTTTGTCTGCAAACTTGAACCTTCAATAAAATTATAACTTTTCAACTATGAAGGATAGAGACTTTATATTTGGTATGCATACACCACTATTAAAAATCTCTCAAATGACACAAAGGTCAATGACCTTGTGACCTTGACTGTGACATATATGCTAAATATAGCTTTTTTTAACCTTCACCACATAACTTTTATACCATGAGAGATAGAGACTTCATATTTGGTATGCATACTCCACTAATTAAGTTCTTTCAAGTGATGCCAAGGTCAATGACCTTGTGACCTTGACTGTTACCTATATGCTAAAAATAGCTTTTTCGAATTTGTTGACGCCAGGTGCACAGTGTTTTGCAAACACATCTTGTTTTATTTTGCAGTTTGCACTTTCTTACTCGAAATGATCAAGTTGAACCAGTAACCAATGTTGACCCCACAGATCACTCCTCCCAACAGTTTGTCTTCCCAAACCCCTCCAGGTCATCCCCAGTTTGTAGAGGTTGATCCAAAGTATATATGTATCCTCTGTAACAACGTACTTCATGACGCGGTACAAACCCCCTGCGGACACCGACTCTGTCAGTCCTGCGCTGACAATTACCTCCAGGCGGGGGGCATCAGACAGTGTCCTTACCAGGAGGAAATGTGTGAAATGCTGCAGAAGGAGGGGGTAAATATACTGAATATATCATATAGAATTTAATTTTCTTAGACCAGTATTTGTTGATGACGTGTACGAATTAAACACAATATAGCATTAAAATGTCAAAGTAAATTATATTGCCATTGAAAACTTGAAGGGAATTCAAAATGAGTCTGAAAATGACCGTATGAAAGGCCGAAAATAACACGGGTCAAAAATGACCCTGCATACAGAATCAATAGAAAAGAGTAGAAAATTTCTACTTCAAAATAAAATCAATAAATAATGACAAGTAAGTCAGAACGACCATGATGACAATCAAAATTAATAGGAAAAAATCATTTTCATCAAACAAATATGATATAATTGAAAAATGTACAGATTTTAAATCTTTATTCTGAATATTTTAATGTATTGTAGATAATACCAGATACCAGTGCTCGTAGAGAGATTCGGCAGCTGAAGGTTTACTGTCCAAACAAACTCAGGGGATGCCAAAAGATTGTCAAGTGGAAAGAACTAGAGGTCTGAAAGCATGTACTGAAAAAATATACATGAATGTAGACATTGAGTGCCCTAAGATTTTGCATAATTATATGCATTTAATATATGTTGCAAAATTGAATCAAAACATTTTTTAAAGACTTTATGCAATTTTATTCATTTGCTTCATTCCTTGTTTTAATTTTTGCTTGAATTTTTTATAAAATCTTATTTCAGAAACACATAGAAGATTGTCCACATGAACCTATGTCCTGTCCGTACAAGGATTGGGGGTGTCAGGAGATAGTGGACAGATTGAGTGTGGCTGACCATCAGCGAGACTGTCCGTTCATCCCCACTCAGTGTCGGTACTGTGGACAAACTATTCCAAAGGAATCATTACAGGTATGCCTTTTTAAAAAGTTACGGTAGATATCAGAGGTCATCAGTGATCTGTTTACTTGATTCAATATCAAGATGCTGAGTTAGATGGCAAACATAAGTTTCCTCCTAGACATATTGATTGTTTAGCAGACTACAATATGTATACACATGTTAAAGAAATATACCTTATTTTGATGAACATGTTTGTATATTTATAAAATTACAAAGGTAAAGCAACTCATGTTCTCATTTAGGCACATGAAAAAGAAAACTGTATGAAAATTCCCATTAACTGTGTTTATGGTTGTAATACTGCCCCAATTCCAAGAGATCAGGTAATTTTTATACATCATATTTTCAATATAAATCATTCTGTTGTGAATATATAGATAATTTTCTTTCACCACATATACAGTATATAGCCATGATACACTGTGTATTTTATGACGATCTTTGTTTATTTTAAATACCCGCTGTTAATGGTTAATCAAGTGAGTTTTTGTCCATCAGATATCACAGCATCAGGAGACCTGTCCAAGGAAGCCCCGGAGCTGTAAATATGCTTCTGCAGGCTGCACATTTCAGGTAACAACATTTAATGACAGGAAAAATCAAAGTTGTCCCCCTTTATAATCAGGATGTTTTAGGCAATAATTTGTTTAAAAAAACAACAACAGGAACCTACAAAGTTTATAGAACTTTTTATTCAATTGTCTATTGAAAATGTAAATCTTTTACACTTTGTGTAGACATTTTAAAAATTAAAATGCTTTATTGTTCCTCTTTTGGATGTTGTCTGTAATGAGAGAGAACCAGACCAGGATTTGAACCTGGGCCTTTGGATTTTCCAGTCAGGTGCTCTAACAACTGAGCTATCTGACCTTGTCCTATGTTCCGAATTCACCCTATCTATGGATTTATTAGAATTAATGCTAAAAATGAGCGTTTTGACCGATATACCCCATTAAGGTACAGTCCAGAATTTATGGTACTGTCTTACTTACTGGGGTATAAAGGTTCTGTTGTACCTTCTAAGATAGGTTGTATTGTACCAGCATACATAGGTTGTATTGTACCAGCATACATAGGTAAGGTTGTATTGTACCAGCATACATAGGTTGTATTGTACCAACATACATAGGTTGTATTGTACCATGTTACTTAGAGATGTTGTACTATATGGTATTACTCAGAAAGGTTTACTTACTTACCTGGATTGTATTGTAGGGGCTAGCTGAGGAGGTGGAGGAACATGAGAGACAGAACACAGAAGTACATCTCCAACAAGTCACCCTACAAATGGCTAAGATAGACCTACACAGTATAGACATCAGAAGAGAAGTCCAGGTAATATAGACCTACACAGTATAGACATCAGAAGAGAGGTCCAGGTCTGGATCAGTCTGTGATTCACCTAAAAAGCCTCTATCTCCTTCAGTAAAAAATGGCTTGTTCTTTGACGTTCATAAAAAGCTTTGCACATAGTTTATAGAAATTCTTTTACCTTCAGGGAATGGAAAGCATACGTCAGGAGGCGCGACAACAAGTGAGTGAAGCAAGAAAAGAGATAGAGGAAGTCCGTCGCCTGGCTGATGACATCAAAAGACTCAGTCGTAAATTCAAGGTCAGGGTCATTCAGATCAAATTAAAATAAAATGTGAGAAAGATTTGAGCTTGGAAAAAAGGACATGCTGATCTAGCAAGACTTTAAGATTATAGAATCTGAATTAAAAAGAAATTATTAAATTTTCATTAAATTCTATCTAGTCTAAACATTAAAACCCACTGTGGTTTCTGTAAACAGATTGATGTAGTGGAATTGACAGAGCGGATTATTTATGCTGAGAAGCAGGTGGAAGAACTAGCCCAGCCAGAGAGTTACAAGAGGACCATCAGTGATGTGAACATTCTGAGGGAGAACATCCGACGATTGAAGGACCGAGCCAACGAGCTCAGGACCATCCATACGTCAGAACAAGGGGGAGCTACTGCAACTGCCACTCCTGCTTCATCAGGTACACAACTAACTGGATTGCTTGCAGTGATATTTAGCACCTTCTTTATTTCTACATTCTTTCTTTGACAAATTCATATTTAACAAGATATGGCCTACAATGTAGCAACAAAGATGCCAGAATAAGACCCCCACTTGAATAAATTCTAATGTCCTTTAACTAAAATACTATTAATTTGAATTTTAGATCTTTACACAGACATTCAACAACAGGTACGATCACTAGGACTGCAGGATGCCAGACTGGCTGAACTAGATCTCCGATTTCAGATCTTAGAGACCATAAATTATGAAGGTGTATTATTCTGGAAAATTACAAACTACAGTCGGCGAAAACAAGAAGCTGTGTCAGGAAAGACACTTTCAATTTACAGTTCACCTTTTTTTACGAATCGTTATGGATACAAAATGTGTGCTCGAGTTTATCTCAATGGTGATGGAATGGGCAAAGGAACACATTTATCAATTTTTTTCGTTGTCATGCAGGGGGAATATGATGCTCTGTTGCCGTGGCCATTCCGGCAGAAAGTGACGTTTCTAATTATTGACCAGAGTGGAAGTAGGAGACATTTATCTGATTCATTTAAACCTGATCCTAGTAGTTCTAGTTTTAAGCGGCCACTAGCAGAAATGAATATAGCATCGGGCTGTCCTTTGTTTGTCAGCCATTCTATCTTAGAAAATTCTGGAAATTACATAAGAGAGGATACTCTGTTTGTTAAAGTTTTAGTAGATACTAATGGACTTGTACCTATTTAATATTTTTATTAACAATTGAAAATAATAAAATTTAAAAGAAATTGTGTTAAAACTTAAAAGTGTTTGAACTTTTTTGAAATTTGGTAAATAGATTTATCATAAGAAGATTGAGCCATTTTTGACTGAGTTATGCCCCTTGGACTTGAAAAAAATTCCAATTATTTGCAGTTTCATTTTCATTTTCTTTGCAGAAATTGCACATATTGATATATTTTGAATACACATTTATCATAAGATTATCTAGGTCAAGATATGTTTTGGGTATGATTGAGCCATTTTGACAGAGTTATACACCTTGGATGTAGAAAAATTCCAATTATTTTGGGGAAGGGCGCATGAGTGTTTTACAAACATATCTTGTTATTGTTGGACTTCATGCTGTTTTTGAAAATGTTTTTGACCTATGCTTTACCTTTTGCATGGGATAAAAGAGATAAAAAGAATTGTGGTCCCCCGCTTTCGATGTCTTTGTGGGTGGGATGTCATTTTTTATGACATATTGTGTCAAATCTTGTCAAAGGTAATGGACATGTCAGATATGAAATCCCTTTCTCTTCTCAATCAAAAGTTATAAGGAAGTGAACCTGATGACCCCGTATGACAAAATAGATTATATATATTGGTAGTTTCTTGAGAAAAGTCTTGCCACAAGTATTACATACGTGAAGTATGAAAGCCCTTGCCCGAACCATCAAAAAGTTATGGCCAAGGTTAATGTTATAAAAAAAATAGGTCAAACTCCAAGGTCAAAGGGTCAAAGTTCTGGGTATCCAAGAAAAGGTATCCTCACAATGATTACATATGTGAAGTATGAAAGCCCTAGCCCTTATCATTCAAAAGGTATGGCCAAGTTTAAATTTTTTTCATAAGTACAGAAATCTCCAAGGTCAAGGTAAAAGTTGTTGGTATCCAATGAGAGGTCTTGCTACAAAGAATACATATGTGAAATATGAAAACCCTAGTACCTCTCGCTCAAAAGTTATGGCCAAAATAAAAGTTTGGAATTTTTGTAAAAAAGTGGGTCAAACTCCAAGGTCAAGGTCAAATTTGGTTGTACCTAAAGAAAGGTCTTGTCACTGGGAATACACATGTGAAATATGAAAGTCATAGCTCCCGTAATCAAAAGTTATGAGCAAGGTTAAAGTTTTGTAACAGACAGACAGACGGATGAGATTTAATGTCCCCTCGCTTTCACGAAAGCGGGGGACAAAAAGGGGGATATTTATTTGCTGAAGAAAGATCCCTATTGATTTAAAACCATAAGTTGAAAAGTCAATTCTGTTTGGCCATCATTTCACATTTTATGCCTTCCACTCATTCATCTGGTCCTTAGACCTTGTTTATACTCCTTAGACTCCTGCTCCTTGTTTATATTTTCCTAATTATATCCCCTTGTTTTAGGATAATATCCCGAGTTTTACTATAAATGAGAGCCCTTGGGCCAAGGATACTCTGTGGCATATTTGACAAAAATTGCCTATGGGATTCTTAAGATATGGCTCATATTTGAAAAAATTGATGCACACTGCACATTTGGCTTTAGAGCTAAAATGCTGTTACCAGTATATGTCATAAGATCTATCATCTATTCACTGATTTACAAAATGTTGTTTCAAAGATGTTAAATTCAAGGAATGCAGAAATGAAGAACATAATATATATGTTATCGCACATATGTGCAATATACAACAAGATCGGAACTTATGACCTGAACTTGGAAGAAAACAACCACAAAGCACATCTTACTTTTCCCATCTTCCATCCACTTGATAAATACAGGAATCTATTAGATGAAAAGTATTAGTTGTGTTAACAGATGGTGTAAACACAGTGTAAACTCTTTACCTTAGATTTTTACTTGAGAAACTTTTAACTTTGTCATACGCTGCCATAATGGGGCATCAGTGTTTCACAAACACATCTTGTTTTTTTCTGTACATCAACACTTAGTTACTGGATGTTTATTTCCTTTCCCAAAGATAGGGCTTCAACTGGGATTACCTCTAGAATTTGGTAATACACTGAGTCAGCCAGTTAATATAAAACAAGACATCAGAATATCATAATTTATATATTTTAGCAGATTTCTGTACAGTTTTTTTACTGCTGGGACCAGCTTTTCTCTTTTTGATCTGTGACTGGGCATCCTCTTGTAGTTGTGTGAAAAATGACCGTGAGGATCCAAGTTTCTGTTTGCTGGCATTCTTGTCCTCCTATAATTACATAAGTTATAATGGATTAAATGCCTACTCTATCAATAAAATGCAAAAGTTAACATAAAAGCTTTAGATTATGGAATTTTATGTTCATAATTTTTTGAAAGATTTTAAAAATTCTTCAAAATAGAAATGCAATATTTTATTCAATATATGATCCTGACCTTGAGCATGGTGACCCCTGACCCTGACTTGCTGCTTTTCTCTAGGTCTTTGATGGCCTTTTCCTTGCTATATTTGTTTCCTAGGCCAGGGTTCAGTTTTTCCACTAAGGCCTGTCGTCTTTTCTTCTCTCGTTGTCGCTTCCTCTTCTCAGTCTTTTTATTCCGTCTCTGAGATTTCTTATCAGTTTCTGTCTCCTCTGTTTTTCCTTTTAGTTCACTTCTCTTTTTATCCTGTAATTTCCCAATTTGTTTTACATGTAATATTTAATCCACACTATTCCTTTCAACTTTTATTTTTCCTTTATGTACATTCTTAGTAAATATCAATACAGTCTTTCCTTATAGGCCTTATCTAAAACATTGCATATTCTTGTCCAATTATTAATTACAATGAAATTCTAGATAGCAATCTGTCACTTGTCAGCTAAAAAATTATACTTTCATGATAATAGTGATTGAATCTTTTTCAAAGAATAAGACAATGCGCTCTTTTTCAAAAGATTCTAATACAATGTGCTCTTGAAGAGGATAGCAACATTAAAAAAATATCTTTAACCTTGATTTCCTCCGGAGCCAGCAGAGTTCCGTCTCCCTGGGTTACAGGAGCCACTTCCTCCATCATTATTGAGGGCAGGTTGGTCACAATCTTCACCTCGGGAGCCGCTGCCCTGGGGGTGTAATGGAAGTTGGACAGAGCGTCTAGTTTGACAAAGAGGGACTGCATCATTGATTTGATTTCCTCGTGTTGAGGGTCTGTCTTCTCTCCCCCCTCCTCCTTCTGTAGAAAAAAAACACACTCAAATTAAACAAACAAAATCAGTTTTAAAAACAAGAGGCTCGTGATTCACAATGGTCACCTGAGTAACCATTCTCTTCCTAACAAATGAATTTGTACCTGTTACAGTCTAATTAAACGGAAACTTTTATTGATGTTTTCAATTTAAGTCCAGGAAATCAATAATTTTGATACAGAACTTTTACTACATGTTATATTCTATATTTTATTGGTGACATTTACAATAATCTGAGATTTGTGTGCCTCCAAACCCCACTTTTACTTTGTGAATCTTGGATTTCAGTTATCAGTACTGATGATTGGAGATATACTTGCTCCTTGTGCATGTTGTTTTAAGTTGCATGTAATCTTGCTTACCTACTGCTGGAGCCTGAGAACTGGAATATCCCTGCTCACTTAACTGTTGGTATGAGATATTCCAGCTGATTTTCTGATGATCTGTTGTTATACCTTCTCACTTATATGTACCTCTATTTGTTGGAGATATTCCTTCTCACCTATTTGTAGATGCATGCTTTTTAAGATATTCCTACACACCAGCCTGTAGATGTTGTTCGAGATATTTCTGCTCACAAACCCATTGTCTAAAATATTCCTTCCCACCTTGTTGATTCCTGCTTACCTATCTATTGTTTAAATAATTTCTTGTTCACTTAACTGTTATCTGAGATATTTTTGCTTACCTACCAGTTGTTTGAGATATTCCTGCTCACTTACCTGTTGTTTGAGATATTCCTGTTCACCTACCTGTTGTTTGTTCAAGATATTCCTGCTCACTTATCTGTTGTTTGAGATATTCCTGCTCACTCACCTGTTGTTTGAGATATTCTTGATCACCTACCAGTTGTTTGAGATATTCTTGATCACCTACCCGTTGTTTGAGATATTCCTGCTCACTTACCTGTTGTTTGAGATATTCCTGCTCACTTACCTGTTGTTTGAGATATTCCTGCTCACTCACCTGTTGTTTGAGATATTCCTGCTCACATACCTGTTGTTTGAGATATTCTTGATCACCTACCAGATGTTTGAGATATTCTTGATCACCTACCCGTTGTTTGAGATATTCCTGCTCACTTACCTGTTGTTTGAGATATTCCTGCTCACTTACCTGTTGTTTGAGATATTCCTGCTCACATACCTGTTGTTTGAGATATTCCTGCTCATACACCTCCCCCAGACTGATTTTGCTCTTCTCCTGGTCCAGTACAATCCTCTTCTTATACTCAAATGGATTCTCTTTGGGTTTGACTTTCCTCTC
>PRKT01000006.1:4144246-4174025 GCA_003671525.1 Saccostrea glomerata | reverse complement strand
CCCCCCCCCCCCCCCCTCCCCCAAAAAAATCTGAAAAAAATACTTTGTTTATGGACAAAAATAACTCAAAAAGGATCAGGATTCTTTTTTCTCTTTTTATGGAAAGATAATCCTGTGTGAAATGAATGCATCATTCACTATTGTAAAAGTCTGCAATGTAAAATGTGAGATATATCTTTGGGTGGCATTGTATAGGTACAAACCAACATTACAACATAACAACATGATGTACCTTACCTTGTCTTTGATTCTCTGTATGATGATGCTCTCCAAGGATTGGGTTGTTTCCTCAGTAATCACTGGGGCTGAAAAAGGATAATTAGTCATATCATTCACAATGAATCAATCACAACTTTGCCATCTCAAGTACACAACTATTTTATTTATCATTTTATAAAGTCTATGAGATTCATACACAAAAAACAAAAACAAAAAACAGTTACAGTCATTGTCTCTATAGAAGAAAATCCTCTAATAAATGTACATCTTTACTTTATATGTTAATCAAATGGAGCAAACAATACTTTATACATGTAAGTATATATATATACATGTATATGTTCTATCTGATTTGTACATTGTTTTACATACGCAGTCTGACGGTTTGGTCATACATCAGGTGTTCTTCTAACAAACTATTCTCGGGTCGGTCCGTGGCTCCAATTTCTCCTGCCAGTTGCCATGGTTTTTCTGCTAGACTTGCCTCCTCCATTTTTGTAATTTTTTTCCTGAGCTGAAAAAATGTAAGTACACTACATCATTTGATTGGATAGAAACAATTATTTGTTATTGTAAAATCTAAGTTGCCTACATCACAATACATGTATCAGTTCACTTCATGTTCCAATTCTGTACAATTTGAACATTTCTGAAAGGAATATTGTCTTATCATGTCCTCGTAATTTAAGATTTGTTTATATAGACATGTTGTTTTTGCCTTGTCCATCCACTCCCCATCTAATACACAAGATGTTGATAAAGGTGACAAAATCTCCTTTATTAATACCTGGGCTTGCTGTTTCTCAAACGTTGACTTTTCTTGTGGTTTTCTGCCCAGTACGTCCTCTGGATCTTCACCTTCGCTGTCCGAGTCCAGAAGATCCCGAGGTCTCTGTCTGGGAACATCGCCTTCCTCCTCTTCAATATCATTTTCTTCATCCGTATCATTATCTTCATCTCCTTCTTCATCCATTTCTTCCTCCTCAAACATTTCCCCCTCCTCTTCTTGGTCGTCCATTCTAGGTCTAAACGGATCATTTTTTTAAAAATGTTATTGCACATAATTACATGTATTTATGACATTATATTGCTCTATGGCTCAAAGCATTTTCTTATATCTAACATAAGGCTTATAATGAAGTCGCCGAGACCTGTGAAATTCTTCGCTATCCATAATTCGTTATATCCATATAAGGAATTCATTAAATTTATATAGTTGGGGATCCAAGATAACTTTGCTATATCAATGAATTCGCAATATCCGTGTTCGTACTAAACGAGTTTTACTGTAGTTGCTCACTTGAGGTACCTTTCTTGTAACACTAATAACAATTTAATTTCAAAAGTTTATAGAAGTGCTAAACTTTATAATTCATGTAAGTGAACTTCCAGGACATAATCGTTGGGGAAATACATGTATGTTAAATCATATGAAAATGAACAAATCAATTACAATATAAAGGAGCTAATAACTCAAAACATTCTCTAGAGGGCAATGGGGATTTGAGAGAAATTGTTTAAAGATCTTTAGATTTAAATATGAGTTCAAACTCCTCCTCAAAAACAGGTTCAAAGTAACAACTGGGAGGTCATCTTATCTTCTTGGACTTGAATGATATGGAGAGAGAAACATTTTCCTACCAAGTACATGATTTACCTGTAATAAAAGCAGATATGTCTCATAAGAATTACCGTTTGGAATCTTTTGACTTTTTCTTTTGTTGGCCTGAATCCTCCATTTCCTCGGGAGGATCAAAGAAGTCATCATAGAACATTTGTTTTCCACTTTCTCCTTCCTGAAACCATATATCAGAACTGTATATATCACATATTTAAAAACAGTAAAATTGTTATGAAATACTTTTTTAAAAATAAGTATTATTGATACTCCTGCAAGTAAGAGCCTTAGTTAATGTCTCTTTGCTCCTTATACACCTTACAAGATGCCATGACAAAATTTACCTCACCTTGAACCTCTAGCATGACTGGGTGTCTATATTACATGTTCAATCTACATATGCATGAGAAATATTGATTAACACCCAAATGGCTGTATAGATGAACAGATAAAAATAAAAGGTCCCTCCCTAACCTCATCATCAGAGGGGATGTCTGCGAACATGTCCACATCTTCTTCATCTTCCTCACTCTCCTCTCCCCTCCTCCTCCTCTCCTCGCGAGCATCCTCCTGCTCCAGAAAACTCTCCATGTCCGCCAACTTAAAGAACTTGTCATCCACTACACTCCTCCCCTGCTTTTTCTTGGTCTCTGTCCCTCTGAATTTAGAAGTCTCTTTTTCAATCAGGTCCTCCTCATCCGATTCTGATTCCCCATCCTCCATGAGAGCCAGATTGGATTGGGGAAATTTGAAGTCAATTTCACTGTCATCATCACTGTCCATGTCCAACACATTATTTCCCTTGAACACAACTCTGTCACTGTCATCACTGACAAGTTCTTCCTCTTCTTCCTGGTCATCCTCAAAATTCACTGTATCCTTGTCAACTGAATTATTTTTGTTTGCTTTCACTTTTAATTTTTCTGTGGGCTGTTTCTCTACAGCTGTTACTAAATGACTTATTTTTGTTAATAAATTATCAATCACTCCATTGTTCTGAAGTTCTAACTGCTGCCATATCTGCTCTTCATCGAAATTCTCCACTATAAGTTCAGGAAGTGCTGATTCACTCCAGCTTTTACCAAACTCTTCAGATTTACCGAGATCATACAGACACTTTGTGATGTTCTTCAATTGGGAAAAAACTTGAGGTTGTGCACTGCAAAAAAATCATGGGGACATATATTATATTCATTTTAACTTCCAGAAGACTTCCAGCCAATGTCACAAAAAGTCTGCTTTGAATATACTCTACTTCATTCTACTATGAAATAGACAAGATTAACCTGTCTAGCAACAGGTCCAGGAAAATCACTATATTTAGCTATATAGCTAAATCTACCTATATAGCTTTTTTTTACCTATATAATATAGCTTTATTTGGCTATTTCATAGTAAATTTCTGTTTTATGAAAAGCAGACAAAAAGTCGCAAAATGAGGCAATATTAGTTTTCATCTTTGAAATGGACTGAAAACAAATCACCAAACACCCACTTATAAAAATGTTTCTCCTTTTGTACAATTGCAATCAAAGATCTAAAAGTTTTGGGGCTATGTTTAACAGTTAATCTGTGAGTAGGCAGCTACTTTAACAATGAAAAACAGTTTTGGTCAACAAGATAATTGATTGGTAATAATTGAACACAATG
Organism: Saccostrea glomerata; assembly: GCA_003671525.1. NCBI lineage: Eukaryota > Metazoa > Mollusca > Bivalvia > Ostreida > Ostreidae > Saccostrea > Saccostrea glomerata. The sequence continues at coordinate 4,170,538 of PRKT01000006.1, read as the reverse complement.
CAAGGCAATCACACTTAGTCATGCCTCACCGCACTTCCAGCTATCCAAACAATAGAGACCCTTTTTTTTGGTTTAAAAGTGTTTAAAAGAGGCAATGTTTTTACTATCTATGCCCTAGGTTGTTTTAATCAAACCTTTTAAAAAAAATATCAGCCATAATTTACATGCGACTTTTTGTCTGCTTTTCATAAAACAGAAACTTATTCCAAAATAGCTAAATAAAGCTATATTATATAGGTAAATAAAGCTATATAGGTGAATTAAGCTATATAGCTAAATATAGGGCATTATCCTGTTATTCACTCCGCGGAGTGAATAATATTTGACGTTGTTGACGTAACGTCAAAACATTCCTTGGATGCAGAAATAGCAAATAAAACTAAAACAAACCTCAGTACGATCCATTTATCTTAGGTCAAGGTCGAAATTAAAAATAAGATCTCAGGTGAAACTAATAACAGTAATGAGAAAATGCATTCCTTACTAACATTTATATAATAAAAATGCAAATATCAAGTGTTTTGTTATTCTTAAAATTTAAAGAATACAAATGTATAAATTAAAGAAATCCAAAACATTCTCCGTTTTAATTTATATATATTTAATGAATGAATATAGTGTGAAAATTATTCGCACCGGTGCGAATAACAGGAGTATATATATACAGACGAAGTTCCAGATTTCAAGCTAAAATGCCCAGGAAAGGGAAGTATTCCCGGGAAAAGGGTTTCTTTGGGGGAGAGAATATAAAAAAATTGGGCTTGGATATTTTTGGGGGGAGACACTCTAAAATACGTTTAATGAATGGATATAGTGTGAAAATTATTCGCACCGGTGCGAATAACAGGAGTATATATATACAGACGATCTTTCCATGTTCAAGCTAAACTGGAATATTTGGTGGATATTCATTGTGAGAAAAGTATTTTTTAAATGGATGAAAATAGAGGTATACTTATTAGCACCGGTGCGAATAAACGGAGGAAGATTTTTACAAAGATAACTGAACCATAGCAATAAGGTGAACACTATTCATGCATTCGGTCATTGTTCGTATTGTTAAGTAGTAAACGTGAAAGCGTGTTTTTTTTTCGATTTTTGTTATGGTATGCAATTTGAATTAGGTCTGATATAGTAAACAGGAAATAAGATCATGTATGTACAGAGATTCATTCACTGTTCAAATGATATTGTAAACTCACTTGGATATACCTGTACCACTTCACGGCATGGATTCCTTAATTTATAGAACAATATAATTTAAGTAGCATAAAAATATGGTTTATTCCGTTACAGGTGTATAAATAAACATACAATTTATCACATTTCTATATGTGTTTGAGTCCTACGCAATGAAATTTAACATGTAAGCAAACAATGGACAAAACAAGAAGATATACAATGTGGTTTATTCCGTGACAAAACAAGCGTAAAAACATAACATATTACATTTTATTCCCTGATAAATGTACATGTATAAACATAAAATTATTCATGAAAATATTGTTCATTCCGTTAAATAATATAGAAATTAAATTGATAACAGTTTTCGTTTTCCTCATGCATATAAGAGACATTTACGGAATAAACGTTATATATACCAAATAATTCTCTCACATTTAAAATTTTACTCAATAAACCATGTAGTTTATTTCGTAATAAAACAAACATAATATATAACATTTTATTCCCTGATAAATGTATAAACTTGAAATCATTTATGAAAATACTAGCTGTTTATTCCATTAAATAGTATATATAGAGAGTAAATTAATTGATAACAGTTGCCGTTTCCTCATGCGTATAAGAGAAATTCACGGAATAAACGCTATACATTGCATTGAATAATTCTCTCACATCTAAAATTTTATCCAATATGCCCTGTAATGAAATTTAGTCGTGATAAAAAAATCACCACTGAATAAAGGCTAATATCTGAAAGTATTTATGTATTCTTTCAACATGATCAAAGGCAAGTATAAATATGAAGAAAAACGTAACGTCAACAACGTCAAATATTATTCACTCCGCGGAGCGAATAACAGGATAATGCCTTTTCCTGGACCTGAGCAATGTGAATGTACAATCAGGTGACATTGTAAAAATCTGCAAATGTTTACAAAATATATTTTTAAGAGAGAGAGAGAGGGGGGGTCAATTGTATTTAATTTACCTCAGAAACTCTTCAGGTTTGCTGGTACACTGCAAAAAATCGTGTAATATTTTTGACATGAGGTTTTCCATGTGCGTCGCCATCTTTTATTGATAAGACTAATTACCAAACAGCCCCCCGAAAAGTATGTCGTAAACACACTTCACTTCTTTTTATTAAACTTTAAAGAATGTATGAATATTCATAATTTTTATGCTTAAAATATGTTTACCAGAATTTGGCCAAATTTTGGTCAATATGTAAAAGTCCTGAAAAAATACGACTAGCGCAAACCGGTTACTGAAGCATGGTTGTACTGAAAGAAATAGGATCACAGAAAATGTTTTGGGGTGAGACTTTTTGATTGTACATTGCAATTAATTATTGCAAAAACAGATAAATGTATTTTTTTTTATTTCTGGTATGTATGAAGAGTGTCATTTCAGTACTGCTTAGGTTGTTCACTAAATTAAAAGAGAATAAAACGAGCATCAGCTGGCAAACACGTGGTGGAATCCAGAGATTTAAATTTTGCCAGTAAAGTTAACAATTTCCTCCCTAATAACAAATCAAATGTTAAAAACCATCTGTATATGTAATAGAAACTAATTTAATTATAACCAATAGGTAAACCATTATTGCATAAGAAGGATACTATTATCCTGATTTACCATTTATTATATTTCACCCAACAAAAACACTCTCGGAAGGGTTTTCCTAGTGTCTAATGATGTATGATTTGTATTCGTAATTAAGTTTTGTATGCTGTCAGCTTGTAATGCTGCAACATACAAATGTTTTTCATGAATAAATTCAGTTAAAAGTCAGAGCCTCTGGTGACAATATTAGTACACAGTTCCCTATCAGAGCATATCTCTAAAATCTTTCAAGAATTTATAACAGTTTTTCAGACATCAAAAAACCAAGGTTCTTAGAAAAGTCTGCTGTATTATCATCAAATTAAAAAAATTCTGAAAACATTGTATGGTAAAAGTCAACAAACTCATTTCAAATGTACCAGAGCTAACATAAGAACTATTGATACTTTCCTGGAAGCTATTAATAGATAGTTATCAGTAGGCCCAAATTACCAAGAGTTATTGGCTGTTGGCCGCCATATTAGAGGTAAACATTCTCATATTCCTTCATTAATTTATTCAACCAATTTTAACCTTTTTTACTGACCATTGTGGGGCTAAGGAAAAATTGTTTCAAATATATATTTGTGAAGTCTCCTTCCTCTGGAAAGAAAGTATTTTGTATGAAAACTATCTATTGTATTAATAATCTGAATTGTAATATATATATTTTTTCAGGCGTGACTCTAGATGGAGGAAAGCGTTATACACAGACCGTGGAAAGATCATTCCACATATCCATGGCTGCCATGGAACCACCTGCTACTAAAGGTAGGTCAGGAGCTGTTAAAGTTGGGATGTTAGGGTCATGACTGATGAGGTGTCAAGGTCGAAGGGTGTTCAGGTTAGGAGATGTTAAGGGCTGGAGGTTCAAGGTCAAGAGATATTAGGGTCGGGAGCTGTTAAAGTCGGGAGGTGTTAGGGTTGAGAGGTGTAAGAGTCAGGAGCTGTTAGGGTTGTGATTTGTCAAGGTCGGGGGGTGTTTAGGTCGGGAGCTGTTAGGGAAGAGAGCTGTTAGGGTCAGGATCTGTTATGGTCAGGAGCTGTTAGGGTCGGGAGGTGTTAAGGTCAGAAGCTTAAGGGTCGGAAGCTGTTATGGTCAAGAGCTGTTATAGGGTCGAGAGCTGTAAAGGTCGGGAGGTGTAAGGGTCGGAAGGTGTGAAGGTCCGGAGGTGTTAGGGTTGAATGCTGTTAGGGTCGGGAGGTGTAAAGCTAGGGAGTTGTTAGAGGCGGGAGGTGTAAAGGTACTGGTAGGGAATTGTTAGAGGTGGGAGGTGGCAGTGCAAAGGTAGGGAGCTGTTAGAGGTGGGAGGTGATATAGATGTATGTTATAGGTTGTAGAGTATTGTGCTCAGATAGGGATTTTGGTGGATGGGGTCCATCAATAAGTGTTAAAATCACTTTTCTGACACCTATATACATCTAATAGCAGCTTAATTTTCCTGTTTAGTTGGTGTAATGGTGTGTGTGGATAAGGCGGAGTTCTTGCTGTGCTCCCTGGGATATAATGGAGTACTACAACAGCCACTAGATCTGATGTTTACAGAAGGAGAAGAAGTCACATTTTTCTTAACAGGGAATGGTAAGTTGACTCGCAGACTGTTCTATTCCAGGACATATGCAATGCACCTTACCTATTGATAATTTTTAGGTCACCTGAGTTACTATTGCTATCCGTTTTTGTCTGTCAATGTCATGTTAACATGAAAACATTTTTAGTTTCTCCTCTGAAACTGCTCAATCAATTTCAAGCAATTTTGGCATATAGCATCTATGGGTGAAGGTTTATTAAACCAATGAATTATGTACATTTTTAGTTATGATGAGAAAGAGTGGCTCTTCCAAAATTCTGAAATTCAGATTACAATCTGTATGTTTGTGCTTTAAGTTGGTTATGATCTGTATGTTTGTACGTAATTTTTGTTACGATCTGTATGTTTTGTACGTTACAGGTTCGGTTCACCTGACTGGTTACCTGGTGGAAGACCAGCCAGAAGATATGGAGGATATGGAAGATATGGAAGGAATGTATGATGACTCAGACGAAGGTAAGCAAAGTATTAATTGCCTAGTTATAAACACTAGAACTATAATACTACCCTAATTACCAAACCCAGTAAAATGGTCCAAGGCCAGTAAAATTGGAATTCATGTAAGTTCAAAAAGCAGGTAAATTTATTGTGAGAAATATATGAATTTTCAATCCTTCTTGGTGGCTGACTTGACAATGTTTATTTTACTTTGTCATTAGATAGTACAAGAAGTTTGAATTTTTGAGTGACTACAAAACTAATTAATAATAAGAACTACAGGTAAACTTCGGTATCTCGACATCGGATACGCGACAACCTGGGATATGTCGACATCCATCCGCGGTCCCGGCATTATTTACTATATAAATGACTTGAAAAAACTTTGATATATCAACCTCGGTAATGTCGACTACCCCGCTTATCTCGACATATTTCACAGTCCCAAGAGCAAAATTTACCTGGTATATTTTGACATGGAGGCAATTTTCTGCTCTACTTAACCTTTGTTTGATAGCTGGTTGCTCGTCACGCACGGACGACTCCGTGTATCTCGACGTCGTCAGAAATTCACACCTTTCACACCCATGTTTTGACTACATACTGCTGTAAAAATGTGTTTGTAAAGGAATCCCAAGCCCCCTCGGCATCTATAATACGTTAATTGTTTAATGTTCAGCTTGGGTAATATCACTGATAAATCTTCTCAAGTCTGCGTAATTGTAAAACCGTTTATTTATGTCGACATCTAACAAAACTTAAAACATTTTATAAAAAGAAAAGTACCTGAATAACAATGAACAATACATACATTGAATTCAAATTAACTTAGAAATTGCGGTAAAAATGCATTCAACAGGAATCAATCAAATCTACGACATGCACAACTATTGCATCAGCCGTAATATGGATGCATATGTACCATCATGAAGTTTGTTGATTGCGCAATTCCAATTAATTTTGGTTTGAAAATGAAATGAAAATTAATGATGAATGATTATGAAATAAAAAAAAAAAATGAAATGAAATAATTTTAAAAACATAGCATTATTTTTTTTCCGTTTCTTGGAAGTCGACTTTGTACCGTTCTGGTTTGGAGTTTATAGAGCGTATTTCGTATCCTGTTCTGACAGAGCTAGTGGCACGCGGATCGAATGCTGGATGAAAACGGTTTTTAGTCAAATGAGAAGATTTCGATAAAAGAGAAAGTATTTCATAAACAACATTTGTGAATAACTTATATTTTCTAACAAATATAGGAGGATAGCTGAAACAAACGAGCTGCAATATAATTGAAGACATGTAGGTATCTGTATTTACACGTCTGTTCAGATTAGGTCTATGGTTTACTATGCAGTAAAATTTAAGGAAGTCGAGTCTCAACTCTGATATCTCAACACCTCGGATATCTCGACATTTTCCGACTGTCCCGTCGATGTTGAGACAACGATGTTTACCTGTAATTAATAAAATTGCTAGCCAGAAAAGACACAGGACATATCTATTACATGTATTCCTAAATTGTGGGAAATTATTTCAAATGGTTGTCATTTTCCATTAAAGCCAGTAAAGAAATATGCATATATAAAAGTCAATATTTTTATAGAACATGTACCCCTTTTAAGCTTCTTTGTCAGATTAGCATGATTACTTGAAGTCACACATATCCTGTAAGATAAAACCACAAAAAAAAAAAAAAAAAATTAGCATAGGAAGAGCTTAAAAGGAGACTTTACTTATTATAACCATGTTAAATTTTCAGCTCCAGAACTAATTGGTGATTCAGATGAAGATTCAGATGAAGATTCAGATGAGGATGAAGATGAAGATGACCTGGCCCTTCTCAAATGTAAACATTTACTAGAATGACATTATGAATAATAAATCAAGTGAAATAATTGAATTAACAAACATATTACTGTAAACCAGCTTTTATTCGCAATTTGTCAGTTTGAATTCAGACTTCAATGATTAATTTCTTGCGACTGAGGAAACATTCTCAACAAATAAAATAAATGGTTCCTAAAGTGCATTCTATTCTATCCTTTAGCTATGGGAGCAAAACGAAAGAAGAAAGAAAGTGGAAAAGGGGCCAAAAAGCTTAAGCTTACAGAAGAAGATAGTGATGATGATGATGATGATGATGATGATGATGATGAAGATGATGAAGATTATGTATACAATGAAAATGATGAATCAGAGCTTTCAGCCCTTGACTTTCTGGATCAAGAGACTTCAGAGGGAGAAGATAGTAATGAAGAAGACAGTGAAGATATGGGTAAGGCGAAACTCCCTGTGTTACAGATAGTGGTTTAACTCTCAGTGTTACAGGTAGTGAAGTTGAGGGTATTGATTTACTGTCAGTAAGTAATGAAGATAGAGAAAAGATGTTAGATAAGTTATGAAGATAGAGGGGAAAAGCAGACTGCCATTTGTGCAGAAGATCAGAGTAAGTCTTAACTCTCAGCGAGAGCAGATTGTAAAATTGTAATGTGCAACGCGGCCGAGCTTGTTGTGTGGTGATATGTCTTGTATCACCGGGGCGTTACACTTAGGTTCGTTAACCTGTTAACTCATGTTTTTGTTGACCAAATAAAATTACAATCAAATATACAAATACAATGGGTTTCTTCTTGATTGGACAACCACTAACTGTGGTCAACGGGTGTCTCAACGGGTCCTGCCACTTCACAAGTACTGCTGCATCTTGGCACTTCCCCCACTTCTAACTGTGGTATGCCACCTCTCTCTACAACCAAGTGACTGCCTTATTCAGGTCTTACATGCATTGGTGTACTGTGAAACACTTAGCCATTTATCCCCTGCATCCATCTGCCTTATTCGGGTCTTACGACCGTATGCAAGAGGAAAAAAACAAACTAATGTTTATCCACTCTGTCACCAGAGAGGTCCCCTGAGTTTTTGTAACACAGCATCTATTACCTCAGTGCAGCTCCCGTACATAGGCAGTTTCATACTACTTGTATGATCTGAGAATTAATATTTTTTAGTGTTTAAGAATTTATATAAAAACGTAGGTCTAACGTTAAAACGAAACTAAATCACAAAACCAATTTCCGTTTCAAAATCAACAGAAATTCCTAATTGTCAATGAATATAGATTGTAAAATCAGAGTAAGACTTTACTTTCAATGAGTACCAGAGTAGAGCTTAATTTTCATTGAGCAGAGATTAGGGGTAATATCATGAGAATTGATAGTTGAAGTGTTTGTATGAGTTGACTATACATGTACAGGATCTCCTGTTGTTTGTAGATGAAGAAGATGAGATCAGTGAAGAAGAGGTAACATACCTCCTCAAAGGAGACCCAGACATAAGTCAGGACAAAGCACAGCAGAAGAAGAAGACACCCAACAAAACACCATCACAGACCAAGAACACGTCAAAGCAAGAGACACCTAAAACCCAGACACCAGCCCAGAAAAAACAGACCCCGGGAAAAAACACCCAGCAGACACCAGGCAAGGGACAGCAAACACCCGCCAATGGACAGGTTAGTCTAAATACCACAAACCCAATAAAACATACAGTGTATTTGGAGTAATAGATCTAAAAAATGTTCTGCTTCACTATTATGTTTAACATCCCCGCTATTCAGTTCCAATTCACTTCAAAGAAAGGATGAAATGAACTTGGAAAACTTGACATTAAAAAGGAAAAAATTGTTACATTTCTTATGAGAGTTCATCTGATGAGCGTTCATTTTAATTCAATTCATTGGCAGAATACTGAAACCCCACAAACAGATGGAAAGAAGAAGAAAAAGAAGAAGAAGAACAAAAACAAAAAGGGAGATGAATCTGTAAATGAGGTAGAGGATTAAAAACAAGATTTGGAAGAATTACTTCTGTTATGTTGTACCGTATAAGTGGAAATTTTAGCGAGACGCAAATTTAGCAATTTGTCCTTAAAAACTTGTAATTTATTTTTAGCGAGATGTTATTTTAGCGATTTTAAAATTCACATTTAAGAAGCTATTGCAAATAAAATGCAATTAATTTTTAGCGATATTCAATTTTAGCGATCTCGGTACCTTCGCTAATAATGCCAAAATTAAATCCTTGCTAAAAATTCTACTTATACGGTATTTGAAGTTAGACAAGAGGTTGTATAAGAAATTTTACATTATTCATTAAATTGCAGGCTTCCACACCAAAATCTGCCAGTACGACCCCTTCTAAGAAAGTTCTCTCTGGTGGCATTGTAATGGAGGAAACCAAACCAGGGCATGGGCCAGAGGCCAAATCAGGAAAAATGGTAAAGTACATGCTTCATGTTGGCATATTTCATGGAGCCTGTTGGCACTTAAGGATGAAAAATGCAATTGTGAAGTGTCACAGTTCATATTTCTCATGAATTACCAAAAATTAAATTTGCTTCTTATGCTTACATTATTTTCATGATGAATTGCCACATTTTCCTTATTCAATGATAATTTGTGGCAATAAAGTAGCACCATATTTTTACTTCATTTAGGTCTCAATGGAAAAATATTCTTCCTCGTCCCATGGTAGTTTTTCAGAATGTGAATTTTAAATAATTTTTATTTTGGGAACAAAAACATGAAATCCTTATTATTAAAGATTTAAAAGAAAAGTAGAACATGGTTTGCATTTGCATCTTTAATATAAAAAAAGTCTGCCACTGTACCAGCTTCCATATAGCAGATATGGGTGTATTTACTTGTAATCAGAACGAAAGGTTCCCAGGGATTAAACAATTATAAAGAGTGATACTAGAAAAAATAAAAGTTGAAAAAACTTCATTTAATAGGTGAGCGTGTATTATGTTGGAAAACTAGCAAGTAATGGAAAACAGTTTGATTCCTGTTCGCAAGGAAAACCTTTCAAGTTCCGATTGGGCAAGAACGAGGTGATCAAAGGCTGGGATATGGGACTCCAAGGTAGGAAATAAAAAATTCCATGTACCATAGTGATGTGGCATACTGGAATAATAAAACTGATTTTATCATTTACTTTATTATTTACAATTTCTGTTTCATTCTGACAGGATTAAAAGTAGGAGGGAAACGAAGGCTGACCATTCCTCCCCAACAAGCGTGAGTATTCCCCGGGGCACAAAAATCCGAAAATGTCTCATCAAAACTCCAAAAGCGCAACTTTGATTTTGATCACAGACAAAAATCAAGACCTTAAAAATGACTTATTTAAGATTCCCATATATTTGAAATTCAGAATTGAAAAATCTGTTTTGAATGCTGCCAATTAAATATAAAGGATATTGTATATATGTTTGTCTTAGATATGGTAACACTAAAGTGGGACACATTCCGGCCAATTCCACACTGATATTTGATGTCGAGTTAAAAGCTGTCAGTTAAAAGACAAAGTGTCACACTAGAAGGGTTGTAGAAAAATATTTTACCAGAGACTGTGGACAAATGAAAGAGTTTCAGAAGAAAGGTTTTTATGTTCATTTTACGTGGGAACTATTGAAATGTGGAATATAAGGACACATTATTTCATTGGTGAATGCTGCTAGAAGGACACAGATGTTATAATGCATGACTGATACTTGTGTTCTCTATCATTTTAATAGTTTTTATACACACTGACACATTCATTAAGTGTATGAATATCTTGAAACTGTTTATGCATGCATTGAATACATTTTCATTTTCATTCTGCTTTTTCAAATATATTGTAGTTGACATATAGAAAGTGTACATTTTTCCTGATTTATTAAATGATGCAGATTTAGTACAAATGTATCTGTTCTATTAAAGATAAGCGATGTTTAACTTTTGCTCTCTTGTTATCATTGTTTTTTTTTCGTCATATACCGAATGTAACAGTATGTATTTTTCATGTATCTCATCTCCATTTTCATCTGAAATAAATGATAACATTTTTACATAAAATTGCTTTATATTTATTGATTTGAAGCTAAAAGATGGTTGAAGATCTCTTATGCTAGTTTATACTCTGTAATGGTTTAGTGAAGGAAAAGTTGAAAAACTCGAAACATGTCAAACCACTTCAGTTAGTCAAACTTATGGAAGCTGGGGTAAAGTGAGCTATCCAAGTATTTAAAATTAATGTATTGAAGTTAAATTTGCAGATTGAAAAATTGGACTTCTTACACCTAGATGCATCCACATATCACTGGTATATATTAGATTTTAATGTTTGAGATACCAAATTGGTAATTTTAAATGCTTGTAATTGAGGAAAGAAGCTACAGGAAACCCCATATAATAAAGGGAGGTCAACATTACCGCTACATCGCCAAAAATTTCAACTCGATACTGTTACAAATTTGTCAAATTTTCGACCGATCATTACATTTTTTTTAGTCAAAAACAACCCAATATCCACTAGATATGGAATCAGCCAGGTGTCCAGGTACGGACAGGTAGGTTCCGATCATTAAACTTTCACAAAGATTTACAATTCTCATTCTAAAATTTTTGGCAATGTCGACAGAAATAAAATAAATGGCAGTGTCAAATAGAGGGTTTGGTTGCTGCCATGTATAAGCAAAAACTGCCTCAAATATTTGAATATAATACTTAGCCCATGATTTGTAACATCTCATTCTATGATTCTATATATTTTGGAGTCGCTTGTGAATGTGCGATTTTGTATTTCAGGGGATACAGGTTTTACATGTATGTATGTATATGTTGTACTTTACATCAATCTGTACAAACACAAGTGGCTGGCTAATGAAATAAGCAATGTAGCAGTAATGTATACTCTTATATGTAGCGGTTATGTAATGTTTTTGTAGCGGTAATGAAAATTTTGAAAATGTAGCGGGTAATACACACCCATAATAATTAGTCATAAAACTGCAAGAGGAAATGTATGGTAAATGCTTCCATCCATTCATAAAAATGCTAGAGGAAGCCTTGTCATGATAAATGATAGAAATGCTAGAGGAAACAAAAATTCTCTGACAAAAAATAAACATGCCTTGAAAGAAATCTGCTTTATCAATTAAGCACGTTATTTAAAAAACAGTTGTTTGAGTGAAGAGAATTTGAGTCTCAACATTCATTATAAAGATTGCATTAATTTTGATGGTTTTAGCTCCATCCTGCAGTCCCAAGGGTAAAAGAGACAATGAAATTCAAAATTTTTATTCCCCTAGACCCATGTATGCTATATTGTGCCCAAATTAGTTAAAATTGGTATCCTGGTTTCAAAAGAAGCTGAAAATGTTCAAATGTTAATACACGCCTCACCTTGACTGCCAAAACAGAGAGCATTAGGTAACCTGATTGACTCAGGTGAACGCAAAATATGGTTCATGCATATGCAGCTCAAATATTTTTGAAAGCTTTTTTCCATGTTAAATAAATGAAGTAATGAAAGGTATAAAACTGTACTTTAATCACCCTAACTGTACTTGTATCAAGATTTCAATTTTTCAGGAAAACAAAGGCAATGTTCCATTTAGAAGAGTAAAATCGGAAGAAATCAAGATTGATAAGAGGCTGGCTGATAATTCATTTGAGGCTAAGGTAAAAGTCAATTCTATATACTATACTGAAGTTTTACTAAGGCCAAGGTAAAAGAAAATTCTGTATACTTTACTGATGTTTTACTGAGGCCAAGGTAAAAGAAAATTCTGTGTACTTAACTGATGTTTTACTGAGGCCAAGGTAAAAGAAAATTCTGTATACTTTACTGATGAATTACTGAGGCCAAGGTAAAAGAAAATTCTGTATACTTTACTGATGTATTACTGAGGCCAATGTAAAAGAAAATTCTGTATACTTTACTGATGTATTACTGAGGCCAATGTAAAAGAAAATTCTGTATACGTTACCGAGGCCAAGGTAAAAGAAAATTCTGTATACTTAACTGATGTTTTACTGAGGCCAAGGTAAAAGAAAATTCTGTATACATTACCGAGGCCAAGGTTAAAGAAAATTCTGTATACTTAACTGATGTTTTACTGAGGCCAAGGTAATAGTTACTTCTAAACACTATACTGATGTTTTACTGAGGCCAAGGTAAAAGGCAATTCTAAACACTATACTGATGTTTTACTGAGGCCAAGGTAATAGTTACTTCTAAACACTATACTGATGTTTTACTGAGGCCAAGATAAAAGTCAATTCTATACATTCTACTGATGTTTTACTGAGGCCAAGCCAAAAGTAACTTATATACACTTTACTGATGTTTAACTGAGGCCAAGGTAAAAGTAACTTATATACACTTTACTGATGTTTTACTGAGGCCAAGCCAAAATTACTTATATACACTTTACTGATGTTTAACTGAGGCCAAGGTAAAAGTCAATTCTATACACTATACTGATGTTTAACTGAGGCCATGGTACACTATTACAGAAAGGAGCTGCTGGATCGTGGGGAGAGAAAGCAAACAGAGACCTCAGGCATACCCAGGGCAAATCATTCAAGCGTGAAAAGACCAAGAAGAAGAAGGGGCAGTATAAAGGTGGTTCAATAGACACAAGTGTGAACTCCACTAAGTTTGACAGCGATTGAATGGTAGATCGCTAGACACACGTGAACTCCAAAGTTTGGCTGCGATTGAACAGTTGACACATTGCAGTGAATGGCTATCACCAATATCATACATATGTAAATTTTATAAATGATGACTAAAAGCATAGCATGTGACAAAGTTATGAAAAGGAAAATGAATTGTCAAATCTGAATCAGCATTTCTTTGTTTTTATGTTTTATGTCACTTGTGCCATATTCATATCTTCATTTTTTGTTCTGTGCTATTTTCCATTCAGGAGAGATATATAAATGTAGTTTAATTGTTTGTGTTAGATTTTGTTTTAATTTCACCATCTAAGTAATCTTTCATTGGATACCAAGAAATTTGACCCTTTGACCTTGAAGTTTAACCTACTTATTAAAAGCAAACCTTGACAATAACTTTTGAAAAATTAGGCTTAGGACTCGCATAATCTATATATTCAATCCTTCTGACAAGACCCTTCATTGGATACCAGCAACTTTGACCTTGACCTTGGAGTTTGATTTACTTTATTAAAACTTTAACCTTGGACTAACTTTTGAACAGTTAGGACCAGGGTTTTCATACTTCACATATATAATCCTTGTGACAAGATCTTTATCTAGAAACCAACAATTTGGACCTTGACCCTGGAGTTTGACCTACCTTTCAAAAAATTATCCTTGGCCTTTTGAACAGATGGTGCTAGTGCTTCCATACTTCAAAATTTTTTTTCTTGTGAGAAAACCTTACTTTGGGTACCAACATATTTAATTTGCATTTAAAAGAAGTTAAATCTTCACTATGTTGTCATACGGGGGCATCAGTGTTTCACAAAGACATCTTGTTTTTTCACTACATACGGTATGCACTACATACAAATGTTCCATACAACTTTTTCAACTTTATTGTACAAGTGTAAAGCAGAATATGTTTAAAGTATAACATCTAATGCTGTACAAATAAACACAATATGTTGAATACATGTATACATATATTTAAAGAATGTTCTCCAAAAGAAATCAACCAAAGAAAGAAACATGGTCTTTTAAACAATTAAAAAATATTCCCATTTAATAGGAATAATGTGCACCATTGACTATTAACTTAAACCCCCTACCCTTCCTTCCAATACATCACAGGAGTTCACGTACCTATCAATTTTGCCGAAATTTTCGGTAAATAAAAAAGATACCTAATACCTATAATAATGTTATTATTATAGGTATAACGTATTTTTTTTAATTTACTGAAAATTTCGATAAAATTGATAGGTACGCGAACTCCTGTGAATACATCAAACCTGAGTCCTTAACTCTTGTATATGAAATGAATATCCAGATTTAGTCATTTTAAAATGTCAGAGGTGTTTTTTGTTTTTTTTTTTCTAGTCAAAGGAACGTTGACATTTTGATGCATGGAAATTTTTACATTTGTTTTGAATCGGAGAGACATCAACAATATGTTAATTGTCTACAGTACTGAATGCAATTATCACTTCAAAAAACAAAAAAACAAATATTGCATTTACTGGTAGTTAAACTTTTATGTTTATGTTGGAAATTTTCCATTTTTAATCTCTTTTCCAGTCAAAATATTATTGTAGACGTTAACTGTACCCAAGGACAGTAGTGTATAAATAAAACATTTTTAAATTTTCAAGAGCACCACTTGACTTAAAATATAATTATTTACTATTCAAATGCAGTTTTTCCTTGAAACCCTAACCCAAAAAAGATTCACCACATGTTTAATCTTACATAATGTATGATTAAGAAGTTTTACACATTTAGATAACAATCCATGACAATGTTGTTTTTGTTTATTTTGTTTCTACACTAGATGGCTTGTAGCACTTAAACTGAATCTGTTCAGGGATATCGCCTGACATAGCCACCCTCCATCATGAGGCTGCTTTCCTCTGGTTTAGTGGATTTTCCGGGGATTTCTGCCAGTCTTTCCACAGCATGTGTTTAAGCTGTGACAGTTTCATGTTGGGGTTCTCCTGTTTTAGGGTGGGGAGGTTGGCGTCCTCAAACTTTTTGTAAGCGGCCTTCAATCTCTTTTCTGGATGCAGATCCACCTCTTCAGGTTTGTCACTGTAAACACAAAACTTTTTATCAGCAAGCTGTGGTGTTCAAACAGAATGGAATTTCATACTCTGAAACCTAGTGAGATATGATCATAAAATATTCATGTTTCAAAATATGCCTTATTGAAAACAAAATTTTTCTGGTGTCTAACATGGATCATCCAATAACTGCGGATTAACCATTCTTATTCCATGTGGACAAGGGGCACTTTTTTCAGTTTTGATCAGCTTTGTAGGTTCAAAGTTAGAAATTGTGCATGGTAAATACTTATCACTTAGGCATAGCATTATATAAAAGTTTTACACCACTTTTATAGCCTGAATAGAGTATTCAATCTCCTGATATTTCAAATAGAGCCTTCATCACATTACTTTGGAGACATGGATTATACAGAATCAACTGAATATTATTTAAAATAAATGCAAAACAAGGTATCTTGGGAATTAGGAATTCATTTTTTGGCTAGTTTTGGCTCAGCCAGCCCTAAGGGATAAACTCCTTAACTTTTGCAATGTACAGATTGTTATGAATTAAGATATCAACTTCACTAAGACTACCAACTTTTAAAAAGACATCAACCAAGGTAGATGGTTTAATACTAAAAACAGTCAGACTGACCTTAAAAGAGATACCCTGGTAGACACTAATCACAGTAGATTTACCCAATGAAGCCTCATACCTTAAAACTGACAAAGCCTCTGTGACAGATCTGGCCTCGTGACCCTCGATCTGGAGTCGATTTAAATTCTCTTCTATAGGTGGCTCCTCCTCTTCTTTCATCTGCTTTTTAGCAGCTTCTGTAATAAAAAAAAAATCATTATGTCCTTTACGTACCGGTATATTGATTCAAATCTCCTTCATTGAAAGCAAAAGCAAAGAAGAATATTTTCCAGGTTGTGTTATTTTTCTAATACATGTATAACTAAGCTATATCATACTGACTGAAATCAAGACCAATCCAAACTGCTCATTATAATACAAAACTTGGTATCGGAATTCTTCATCTAAAGTCAACCTGTTATCTAACTGCTCAAATCTCCTTGTCAGTATTTCTGTCTATTTCTGATAGACCTGTAAACTCTACCTTGTCTTGCCTTCTGCCCCATGTGTCTATTTCTGATAGACCTGTAAACACTACCTTGTCTGGCTTTCTGCTTCCTGTGTCTATTTCTGATAGACCTGTAAACTCTTATCTTGTCTGGCCTTCTGCTCCCTGTGTCTATTTCTTATTAGACCTTTAAACGCTACCTTGTCTGGCCTTCTGTTCCATGTGCCTATTTCTGATAAACATGTAAACACTATCTTGACTTACTGTGTGCTCTCTGTGTTATTTCTGATAGACCTGTAAACTCTACCTTGTCTGGCCTTCTGCCCCTGTGTCTATTTCTTATCAGACTTGTAAAAGGTACCTTGTTTGGCCTTCTGCTCTGACTCCTTGTGCCTATCTATTTCAGCTCGAGTGACTTTGGTCTGAGGAACTGGACCAGACTTTTTAATGGATGCCATTTCCTCATCATGAAGTTTCTGAAGTTCCTTTTTCCTTTCTAACTGTTCATGTCTTTTCTTCTCCTTTTCACCCTATTAAAAAAAATACTGAACAGAATGAGATAAAAGAATTGTATCAATAGATCAGAGATGAAATGTCTGAAAGTCTAACACTTAAAATTGCATTAAAAATCTTGAAAATTTAAAAATACATGTAATCTCAACCAGAGATTTACTGGTATGAAATGAGAAAGTTAAATTGCCTCAACAATAATTCATATTTTTGTATTACAAATTAAAAGATTTATCTCCCCCACCACCACCACCACTTAATTTTAATTTATACTACAGGAAAGTGCATGATTTAAGGGAAATGTAGTGTTGAATATGAAAAAATGGGAATTACTGAGAGAAGTTGGCATTGAAAAAGGTTAGCCTCTACCCCATTGAAATTGATGGGCACAAGTGCATGTATGGTACATTGTTGCTATTTTTTCTATAGCCAAAATTAATGGGGGCACGCCCGCCCCCAAATCCTAAGTTTGAGGTGTTTTGTGTAACTGGCTCAATCGAAAAAACAACAAAATCTTAATATAAAGGAATATTTTAATTTACATGTTTTGAGGAAAAGTCATTTATAAATTCAAAGAAGCCAGTCTGCGTTCATGTTTCCTATCTGTCAGTGATGATCCATCCTCGCAAACGGCCAAAATGTACGATCCTCTCACATTAGCTATAAGCGGACTCCGAACCGTGGTTTGTGACGACGACCAGTAATGATCAAAACTTTTTTACCCTATTTTTATACAAATAATGTTGCATTTTAACGCACAAGTTTCGCGTTTATTCGCGCAACTTCCGTGTATAATTAATAATTCGCTAAAGTTTGGAGTTTTATTTTTTTCCCCCAATCATAACAATTGTACAGCTAATCGAAGAGATGGGAACTACAAGTAATCAATTTACTAAGTTGTTTTGATCTGTTTCTATCATATATTATTTTTAAATTTAATCAGCCTCCACTCGGGCCTTTATACCTGAAAAGTCAAACCAAATATATGTAAGACTCTAAAGTGCGATGGTGACTCCAAAGTCCGATAGTCTCGCCAAACCCCGATGGCCTAGGCCAAAACCCCAATGGCTCGCTGTCTTTACGGACCCAAAGTCCGATGGTCACGCCAAAGTCCGATGGCTCGTTTCCTATGAGACACGCGACGGTAAAATGCGATGGTCTGACACGCCAAAGTCCGATGTGAGAAGGAACAATCAACGTTTATGACGTCACAATAGTCCGACGTCATGACGTTGTCCTGCATTCAAAATCCATTGATTTGTATTTGTCTCGCATACAATTTTACTGAATTTGCTTATTGTTTTCGCCCACCAGAGCTTTTAGGGTTGGTCCTTGTACACCATTCGACTGATAAGTCAGCTAGTGTGTTCTGTGTTAGCGCGATGGCGTGTTTTTCTTAACTTTGAACGCGCTGAACACACAGGAAGGATTGTAACCCCCCTTCAATTTCTTTAAACAAAATTTTACTGATTTTTTTTTTCCATTTCATATGCAATTTCTATTCACAGTCGTTTCACGTATACATATTATGAAGAACGACTGTGAATAGAAATTGCATATGTTTGATTACTAATGTGCATGCCAAGAAATCTCGTCCGATTTCGACAGCGATGGAGTCAATAAAAGTGTAACTGATGCAAATCACCCATATTCCCAAAACGCCAGCAAGATAATTTACGGCAGCAGACTTCTGGGGGTGGATCCTAGGTTTTAAGCTTTCTTAGTTAAAGAAAAAATAAACTTCTACCCCAGGAAGTAGTACACATACCCTAAAAAGTTACTGTCAAAAATCTTTATTTACAAAATACGTAAAATGCCAGAGGCATTGGTAGTAAAATTTATTTTTAAAGAAAATATATACATAGCCAATCGGGTAACGTCTTCCCATTCAGTACTCGTCTCCATCTTGTTCAACCAGGAAAACTTCCGGAAATTTGGTACTCTTTCATCTATATTTCGACGCGGTACTTCCACAACTACCCGATGTCAATTAATTTGTACTGAGAAAAAATATTTTGAAATTGAATTACGTAAAAAAATTGAAAGGCAGCTAATTTTATTGAAGAATTACTTTCCTATAATTAATTTCATCCCCCCCCGAAAAAGGCAATTGGGGGGGGGGGGGGGAGGGTAAAGGCTTCTAAATAACTAGTATTCTACCTATAATTTTAACCCAGTAAATTTTAAGATCCCTCCCTCAAAACTGCGGACATGAATTGCTTCCGCACGTCTCCCAGGGGATGAATCACAGATTAATGTTAATTCGGCTTTTATTGAGTTTGCTATACGGAGAGAATGCTAAGGTTTTCTTGGCATGGTGAAAGTCTCAACCCCCCTTCTATTTGTTTAAAATTCATTGCCTATGAATCAAATTCTTTTGATATGATATGTTTAGACACAAAATGACTTATATATACCGGTAATAATTTTGATTTAATGGACCGGGCGAAGTGCATGAAACCCGAAGAACAAAATAACAAACAAATAAAAGTAACACTCTCAAATATTTCTTACTAAAAAATAATAAAAATTATAAAAATAATAAGTTCTTTAAACGAGTAAAATCCAAATCATGACAAGGCCAATAATCTTTTACATGTATTCTCTGACTGATTTTTCTGACCGTTTTCAAATAGACACACATCGATTAGTTTAAGAAGTATTTTATTCATAATATACAAAGAGTACAATATGAATATGGATTGAACAGCAGGCCAAGGGCCTATATTAGTTCTCTCCATTTGAGATCAAGGTACACATGGTACAATTAAGTTACTGTACATATTTTAAGTTCAACAAAACATGTATTATAAATTAATATTAAGAGAATTATAAAAAATACATGGTTGAAGAAAAATTGAGGAGAAAAAATGCATAAAGAAAACAATAACATAAATTTAAAAGAAAGGGGAAAAAAAGTGATGGAAAAAACAAACAAACAAAAATTAAGAAATAAGAATATGGACAGGAAGGCTCAGACTAAAATCTTTTAGTGTTTTTTTATAGAATTATGAACTTGGTCAAAGAATAACATGTTTTCTCTAAGAGATAGACAATTATAACCTGATAATACAATATTGACATCTCTTGGTATGTCATGGTCACTCATGTATGTAATTAAAATGTTCCTGGCAAAATCATAACATGGGCATTGAAAGAAAAAATGAACAGAGTCTTCAAAACAATATCCACATTTTAAGCATTTAGGTGAATCAACTAAATTATGATTAAACAAGTCTGCATTAAGATTACTAGAGAAGTTTCTCAACTGACAGTGGAGTATATTTAATTTTCTTTGTCCATAATTGTATAATTTGGATTTTGTTTTATCTTCAAGATTTTTATTTTGCATACACTGTTTAAACTTTGCTACACTTGTTACAGATTTTAAGCTATATGGCAAATCATTCCATAATTTAATTGTAGATGGTAAAAAACTATTGTAATATGCAACTGTTCTTGTGATTGGTAAGTGATACGAATTATTGCGTAACGCGTAATTATGTGAAACAGGTTCTTGGGATTTACATGCCTAAACGGTAAGCAATGCAGAATTAATAGTGATCGATAGAGAGTCAAATAAACAACCTAATGACTTAATTGAAGCAAACGGCAGTGTGGCCTAGGTGAATAATTCTTGCTATAGTCGGCCGAAGTTGGGACTTAATTTCATGAATTATGAATGGCTGTCCAGAGATTCTGTGGGCGTCAGTCAAAATATCTAGCCCAGCAGAATCTAAACAGAGATTAGTATATTGACAGAATACCTTAAACTTCTTTGGCATTTATTCTCTTCTTTACTCAACCATATACAATATTTCTTTAGCAGACTTCTGGAATGTAAGATTGTAAATGCATTTTACATTTGAAGTTATTTACAGTTACACCTTTAACACAATTAAGACTCTGTTACTAAGCTAGCTGCAGATCTGTAGCGTTATGGTTTTATATATTTGTCTTCGACCATAATGACCATTATGGTCAGACAAAATATATAAAACCATAACGCTACAGATCTGCAGCTATTACTCAACAAATTTGTGCAATCGTCTGATAAAAAAAAAACCAAATATTCTAGGATTTAATTTTTAAAGAGTTCTGTTAATCACCAACAGATAATATTATGATTAAATGTCATAACCAAAAAATGAAGAACTGTAAAGATTACACTATCTTCACAATACTAGAACATATCTTGTTTAAATATATAATGGTTCTTGAGTCATACCCGCTTTTATTATCCCGTTAGTTAAACAATAACTTGACTGTTGACAGCTCAGTTGCCTTAATTTCACAACCGGAAGTAAAAGATGCCCGATACATATTAGATTAACTCGACCTCCAAATAAGTCGATGTATTCTGGATATTGTTTTGTATTATATTAAAATAATACGATATTCTATTCATCTTAATAATACAGGAATTTGTTCAGGAGGTCTAAAATGTCAAAAACTGGTTAAAAAACTCGTTTATCACAACTATGCACTCTTGATCTCCTACATGTAGGCCTAATTTAACGTGTTACATCAACATCGTTTTAAGATTTTGATACGGGTCCCTGTAATCGAAAATTTGGGAGACCAATTTTTTTGCCTGTCCATCCACCCGTCTGTCTAGCTGTTTGTTTGTCCGCAAAAACTTTAACATTGTCCATAACTTTGTTTCAAAGTGAGTGGGGTTTGCCTTAAATTGTGACAAGACCTTAATTAATTACCACTAAATTTGATCTCTTGGCCTTGGAGTTAGACCCACTTATACAAAAAAATACCACACTTTAACTTTGGCCTTAACGTTTAAGAAGTTGGTGCTAGGGTAATTCACATACATGTGTATTCATTGTGACAAGACCTTTCAGTGTGTATAAATTTTGACCTTTTTTAACCTTGACCTTAGGGTTTCTCTCACTCGACCTTTACCTTTGGAGTTAAACTTGCACTTGAGCAATATCACTTAACATTTTTAAATCTCAAGTGCCTACGATGAATTAAACTAAAACGGTCCTGCTTTTATCCAGTTTTTAAACATCACAATTTTGGAAAAGGCACCCTTGCTCATCATTAATGTTTGATTAATACCAAGGATCAGATTTCAACTGAAGAAGGTACTGGTGTTAGGACGGAGCTACATAAATTATACAGGGAAAATGCTCTTTGAAAACTCTGCTCCTGAGTATCAAGCAGATGAAGTAGATCAATAAGCAAAGGGGTCCTTCCAGAATTATAAATTTCAAGACCCCTGGGTCAGGGGTACCATAGAGAGAGAGAGAGAGGTTCTCTCTATGAAAATAAATAAATTGCTCCACCTAACCCTGGGTCCATGAAATTTATAATTTTGGAAGAGGCACCCTTTCTCATCGTAACTGTATACGTATGTAGTTAGTTTATTTAATATCCAGGAGCAGAGAAGATTTTCAAATAATAAACGCATTTTCACTTTATAATCAATAGAGCCCCGATCTAACACCAGAACCCCGACCCTTGGGCCACAAAATTTACAATTTTCGAAGAGTCACTCTTCCTCCTCATATTTTTTTATGTAGTTAGTTTTGTATAATACCCAGGAGCAGAGGAGAATATTTTCAAATAACTAATGCCCTATCAATATTTAATTTATATAGCCCCGCCCTAGCACGAGAATCCCTTTCCGTTGGGTCATGAAATTCACAATTTTAGAAGAGACACTCCTGTCTTATCAAAAATATACATTGTTTGTTTGTTTGTTTAATACCCAGGCGCAGAGAAGATTTCAAAATTACACAAAATTCAAAATTTTGGCAGACGACACAATGCTTATTACAATCATGATAAGAGTTTTCTGCTTGAGGTCCAGGAGTAAAGAAGAAGATTTTTAAAGATTGCATTAATTTTAGTGATTTTTGTCCCACCCCTCAGGTCCCAGGGGAGTAGGGACCATGAAATTCATAGTTTTTGTTCCCCTTCATTCATAGCTGCTTTACGCCAAAATTGGTTGAAACTGATTGAGTGGTTTCAGAGAAGAAGCTGAAAATGTTCAAATGTTTACGCACGACGCACGATCACATGTACGGACGAAAACAGATAACAATAGGTCACCTGAGTTAAATCAGATGACCTTAAAAACCCTACAACATTAATCTTGGAATACCTCCTGAACAGTTAACGTTGGTGATAGGGCTTTCATTCTTCGCATGTGTATTCCTCTGAATTGGTATAAATATTTTTGACCATGACCTAAGAGTTCGATCCAATTTAAAAAAAAAACTTTGATACCAGATTTCATATTTTAGAGCCTCACATCTTTTTAAAATAGCCTTTGCATGAACAGCTATTGTATTAGGACTTTTATATTTCACAGGTGTATTTCTTGTAATAAGACCTCCCTCTTGATACCAAATATGTTGGCCTTTTGACCTTGACCCTGGATTATCAGAAAATTAAGGTTTTGATCAAGTCAGTAGAATTTTTTATATCAGAATTTGAATTGATACCTTAATATAAAATAAAATAATGTATTTTGAAATCAAAAATTCCTAACGATATTATGACATCAGAAAGGAATTTTTTGATATCATATAATCGACTTTCATAAAACTATTTCATGATATCACATACAATGTACATGTATTTGATTTTCTGATATAAGAAAATATCTCTTCATTTTTTTTTTAGATCAAAAACTCGAAATTTCTTTAAAAATCGCTTTATGACATGCATCAAAATATCATACTGAATTGATGACGGATTTCTCCGTTATTACCCGCCATGACAAGGAGCACAAGGCGGGTGTGACCGGTCGGCAGGGGATTGCTCACTCCTCCATGACACTTGATCCCACCTATGATGTTCTGGAGGTCCGTGTTTGCTCCGCTCCTATTTTATATTGTTTTATGGACTTTTATATTGATTACTGTTCATGTGTTCGTTATCTCCATATCTTTCATTTCAGAAATTAGAAAATTAATTTTCTGACATCAACAAATTATTTTTTAAAAGATCAGAAATACCTCAAAAATATTAAAATGGCACCTCATAGATATAGATCCCCATGCACTGTAACGGTCATGTTTATAGTCACACATCATGTACAGCACATTTCATGTTGTACATGAAGGAATTGATATATTAGCACAGCACTTCTTTAATTTTTGTATTTACAAGATGGGGTGGGAGGGGGTCGGAATTGTGCGTAGTAGGTTATTCATGACTCAAATTTCCTCGATTTACCTGCTGAAGTATAAACTGACAAAGATTATAAATTAAAAACTTTGAGAGAGAATACTTATTATATTATTATTATGTATTGTATCTCACGAGTAATTATTCCTTTTCTTTCAAAAACGCGTTAATTACTACAATGTTCACTCACCGCGTCGACTTTAAAAAGACGATATATACCAATTAAACAGTCCATCCTCTAATTATTAGTATACCTTAATTAATTAGGATTCAATGCTTAATGAACATTACTCAATAAGCGTCATATATATTACACAGCAAACAATCTTTTGTATTCAGATTAAGAAATATGTCTTTTGCTCTATTCGGACACAGCTTTATCGCCCGAATTTCTAACCACCCGACCCTGGACCCGTCAAACTTTCCAGTCCATTTCTTTGGGTTAAATGGAGGAACCTCGAGACAAGTTCTCCTCCATAACATCACACAAAAAATGATGCGTTTAAAACCAAAGAAAATCTATATTCAAATCGGAGAAAATGACATTAGCTTCAACAGTGATCCATTTCAAATTGTTAAGGACATCGTCCGACTTGTGAACACGTTTCGGGACATTCCGGACATAGACCAGGTGATACTAGGTCGACTGTTTAAGAGATACCGACCCCGGGGGATGTCAATGGAGGGGTATGAAATCCAGAGGACGATAATTAACTTGTGTCTACAAAAGAGTTTTCAGAATGACGATGTGATAACTTTCCGGAGTTTGAATGGACTAGAAGAATGCAACAGGGAAGACCTTTGTGACGGTGTTCATTTACAGAAAAGGTTACACGGCCGTTACGCGGAAGAAATAAAGAGCATTCTCTTGGAATAAACTTACTGCTATTTATTAAATACCCCGGGTATATGGACTTCAAAAGTGCTCTAAGAAAAGATTATCATGCAAAGCCCTTGTGTGTACATACGTGTGATAAGTAATTGTGTTTTTTTTATCCCACGCTCACGTCTTGTTTGTTTCGGGATATTCTATAATAACAACGATTGAATATTTAATTTATTTATGAATCAATGTTTAATAATTTGAAAATATTTACAAATATTTTATTCGTAAGTTTTCTGTGTTTCATGCAATGAATTGTGAAACCATATATATATAACCCATTAATGTGTACCCTTTTCCTCCATTTGTTTGAAATAAATGTGCAACAATTATTCATGTTTTTAATGTCCTTTCGTGGATGAATCAATTGGATAAGAAATGAAATTTCCTAGTTTTTCTTAAAGTTGTCCAATCTGACAGTTTAGACTTAAATTGTTACTTTAGATACAAATAATAAGTTTTGGTAGAGGCCAACTTTTTTTTCAATGCCAACCTCTTTCAGCACCAATTTTTTGGTATTCAACACTACATTTCCCTTATATCAATTTCCTGTAGTATTAAATGGGGGGATTAGCCTTTCACTGAACAATTCCAATAGTAAAAGTAATGTTGGTTTAAAAAAAGCCCCCCCCCCATGTTGCTACGTGCATGAAAGAAGTCCACCATCTGTCTATCTTTAAGTAATTCTTCAAAATGTTACACTTCGTATTTATTTATGTTTTATTTGATTGAAAAATGTTTAACCTATGTAAACGACATTTAGAGGTCATAAGCGACAACCATCTTTATTAGTAAGATAAAAAATAAACTTCCTCAAAATCAAGTCTACGCCATTTCTGTCTTCATCGGAAGTAGTCAGATTTTGTCTTGTACACGATTAAACAATTAATTTGTCATCTGGGGATGTAATGTATTTATGAAAATATGCATATCTTAGTTCGAAATAAACAAAATTTGGATGTGAACGCACTTCCGGTTTAGAGGGGGGGTTACATGCTTTGTTGCTTTTTTGTTTCCTTTTAATCAATTTATGTAGTTGGATAAATTCTCACATTTCTTGTAGAGTATTTAAAAATTGATGAAATTTTCACAGAATCAAGAGGACAATATCACTAAGTGATGGTATCAGTGAGATTAAATTTGACCGTTTAATATTAGAGGCAAGGTCAGGTCAAGGTCATTACCTTTTTCCTGGACAAGTGGACATTAAGAATAATAAAAAAATCACTGTTTCCGGTCACGCGATCCCTACTTGTAATTCAAAAGATTGAATGTTTTTCTTTTTGCATAAAGA
>PRKT01000006.1:4132977-4143464 GCA_003671525.1 Saccostrea glomerata | reverse complement strand
CCCCCCCCCCCCCCCCTCTGTTGCTACGTGCCTGTTCAAGCATGTGACTGATAGATTCAGAGAAACATTTTGACAAGGTTTCCTACCAATTGTAAAATTTTATTTTTTAAAAGCAGTTTATTTACTGTATATGAAATGTGCATAAAGCACACGACTCGCACTCAATCAAAATCATGGAAAGAACTAACATAGGCCGTTGGCCTGCTGTTCAATTCATTTTCATTGTATACTTTTTTGTATATTATGAATAAAATACTTCTTAAACTAAACTCGCACTCAGAAGTTTTTGAACGATTATAACAACTTAAACGAAGTTGCCGTGTAGTAATTGAGCTTTCGGTGTCTTGGTGGATGGGATGTCAAATATTCACATAACATTGTTTCAAATATGAGCGCCCTATTATATTACTTCCGTGCCTTCTTAAGATCTTTGATAAATTGTTATTAGGCAGGATAAAATCTCATGTTCTATCCGCTATTGATTTTCCTAACACACAACAACAGGGATTCCAGCAGAAGCTCGGCTGCCTCACTGCATCTTTCAACCTCCAAGAATCTATATATCACAATATAGAACTTGGCAGTCCGGTATATACGTTGCTTTCTTGGACACCCAGAAAGCATTCAACACAGTGTGGCGACATGGTCTTATGTACAAGCTACACCTTCTGGGAGTATCTGGTCGGCTTTGGACTCTTATAGACGATCGACTGTCATACAAAAACCACCTGCTCTGTTGTAGTAAATAACGCAAATTCGAACTGGTTTCCCGTATCTCAAGGAGTTCGTCAAGGAGGGGTACTCTCGACATTTCTTTATTTGGTTTTTATAAATGATCTACTTCTTGACATTCAAGATCAATGTCCCAATACGGGTATCTACCACATTACAAGTTCTAATCCTGCCCTTGCAGATGACATTTCCTGTCTAGGCTTATATCCTGCAGCAATCCAAAACATTCTTTCCACAGAATATGGCTATTCTAAAAATTGGAGATTCAAGTTCAATGCTGACAAATCAAGCGTTTTTTCAAAACATCTACCAACTATGACGAGTCCCCCGTATGGTTTCTTGGTCCAAACCCTGTCTATTTATCCAAAACCTACAACCATTTAGGAATTCTTCTTCAATCCAAACTCATCCATACCGAGAAAATTGAAAATGCATGCAGGAAAGGACGACAAGCTTACTTTGCCCTCCAAATCAAAGAACACCTTAACCCACCATATCACGGCTCTACACCAGAATTGTACTTCCCACTACTTTGTATGGATGTGAACTTTGGTCCAACTTACGTCAGAGAGATCTACAAACCATTAAGCACTTTTCAACACTTTATATGCAAGCATGCTATTGGTCTACCAAAAGACACTAGATCTGATATTTGTGAGTCCTTTCTTGAACTTCTTCCAGTTTCCTCTGAAATTGACAGAAGAAAACTGCAATTTTTCGGCCGGTTGTGTGAACTGGACACCAAAACTCTAACAAAGAAGATTTTTCTCCACCGGCTTTTTTCTTACTTACAGTCTCCCGAACTTAAACATTATGGCTTTATCAATGACGTCATGACTCTCTTGTATAAGTATGACCTCCATCAGTACTTGCTTATATACTTACAAGATGGTTACTTTCCCCAAAAATACCTGTGGAAAAGATGTGTTAAAGCAGCTGTCACAAATGTACATCTGGAATCAAGACGTCAACGGATGTACTCAGATCCTCCCTTTCTTCTTTTCAATACAATAACCACAGGGAGATCTCCGCAAACTATCTGGGAAATTCCAAGCAATATCCACAAAATGAAATTTGTAAATTTATTGCCAAGATATGGACTCTTTCAGAATCTCCCCCATAACATTTTCCCCTCTGCGAAGGGAACTTCAGGAACATTTTTGAGCACATATAGATCTACAACCTGTCTGGGCACAACCGCCACTTTCCAGTCTCAGTCCACATGACCTGTACCTTTTTCTGCTCGGTGCTGGATCATTCTCAAGCACCTTGTCTCACTTTAATGGGCCTGGTCTCCATATCTTGAATTTTCATTTCCTCAGGGACGTTGCAGCATGGTGTAACAGACAGTTGCGTAGGAGAACAGAATGAACTGTCTATGTTTCACAATGACTTTTTCGTCTGTGAACTTTGGGGAAATTAGCTTGGTAGGATAGCTACTCGCTTTTTCTACTGTAATGCTAAATTGGCAAAGAGAAACAATTCCGATTAAAGTTGAATGATGTTTATTGTAGAGTCACAAGATAGAAAGTGAATTTGCCGAATTCACAATCTATCCGGACTCTACTTCGGAATTGAACTCTTGACCAATCAGGATGCTTGTTACAAAAATTATTACAGGTAAGTCGGCAATTTCCTTTGATAGGCTTGACACTGATTACTTACATTAACAAAGAGTCGAAAGGTGATGAAGTCAATTAGCTAAATTTCCGTTCTGAGTTTTTAACAATAGGAAGATTAGGTGAAGCCGAAGAAAAATAAACAAGATTCTAAATCGTACAAATAATTTAATACCTGTGTCATAGCTATGTGTCAAGCCAATCTCGCAAATAATTTACGTACAAAAAGGCCGAAATAAAAAAAGAATTTAGCAGTTTATTTAGTAGATAAAATAATTGATTCGCAATCTGTCATGAGTAAATTGATTTCCACAAGGTGACACATTGCTCAAATTCCACATTTAACCGATATCCGAAATAGTATATTTTTTTATGTGAAAAAGAAATAAGAGTTTAAATATTTTGAAGAAAACTAACTAAAATTTCATAAATTTAAAATTAAGAAAAAGGAATTATTTTCATAAAAATTTAAACACATTAAAAATGTCAAATCACAATGAATTAAAATTCATATAATATAACCTGTTACATTAAAGTTTTAAAATTCAGAGAATTTAAAACTAACTATAACAATCTCCCCCCTTGCCTGGAAAAGCTTTGTCCTCAAAGCTAAAAGAAAAGAAATTTTTTTGTTTAATATTTTTTGTTGTTGTTGATACATATATATTTAAACAAGGGAGTATTATCAATATACATGTAAAGTAAATGACAAACAATGTGCATAAGAAAATGAGCAAATCAAAAATAAAGACATGTTATATCAAAAGCAAAACATAAACATATTTACATGTAAAGAACATTTTTTTTTTTCAAGACATTTGCTAAAAATTTAGAGATGTTTGACTAAAGACAAAAATTCATACAAACTTGATATGTACAACGCTTATGAAAATATGAGACATATATACAAGTTTAGATGGATAGTTTTCAACATATTTGATTGGATATTTTAAAAACATTGCAACACCACCAAACTTAACATGTAATGCACAAAAACATCTTGACAGTACCAAGTAAAAGTGCAAACATGTAAACTGATAGGAAATATAACAATTAGGAAAAATTATGGCAAATGTTCTTTGGTATTCAAAGAGTCAACAATAAATGTACCATGATGTGGTAATGGTTGAAAAATACCATGATGCGAAACTAAGATGTGAACATCAAATGGTTGTTCAGTGATGCGTTTAGCTTTCATTGCAGAGAAAATATTCAAAGGAATAATAGGTTTTACATTGATAGTACGGGTGCCAGTAACATTCGTAACATTGAAACCAGTCCAATTAATTTTCATTTTGGAGGTAAAAAGAGAAATGGATACAGTAATGTCAATAATGTCTGAAGGAGGGCAGATTTTCCAAAATGAAGGACACAAAGGTAAATTTAAAACAGGTACAAAAATACATTCACCTCCAGTGGTTAGTTCAAGAACAATTTGTGTGAACCTTTGTTTTCTGTTCATGCAGAAATAGTATAATGAACAAATCAATAAAATAACAATAACAATTGAACTTAATAAATTTTCCTCTGAAATTGACAGAAGAAAACTGCAATTTTTCGGCCGGTTGTGTGAACTGGACACCAAAACTCTAACAAAGAAGATTTTTCTCCACCGGCTTTTTTCTTACTTACAGTCTCCCGAACTTAAACATTATGGCTTTATCAATGACGTCATGACTCTCTTGTATAAGTATGACCTCCATCAGTACTTGCTTATATACTTACAAGATGGTTACTTTCCCCAAAAATACCTGTGGAAAAGATGTGTTAAAGCAGCTGTCACAAACGTACATCTGGAATCAAGACGTCAACGGATGTACTCAGATCCTCCCTTTCTTCTTTTCAATACAATAACCACAGGGAGATCTCCGCAAACTATCTGGGAAATTCCAAGCAATATCCACAAAATGAAATTTGTAAATTTATTGCCAAGATATGGACTCTTTCAGAATCTCCCCCATAACATTTTCCCCTCTGTGAAGGGAACTTCAGGAACATTTTTGAGCACATATCTACAACCTGTCTGGGCACAACCGCCACTTTCCAGTCTCAGTCCACATGACCTGTACCTTTTTCTGCTCGGTGCTGGATCATTCTCAAGTACCTTGTCTCACTTTAATGGGCCTGGTCTCCATATCTTGAATTTTCATTTCCTCAGGGACGTTGCAGCATGGTGTAACAGACAGTTGCGTAGGAGAACAGAATGAACTGTCTATGCATTCTGTTGGCAACTCCTTTTTTTTTTTTACCTTGTATATCGCTCTAGTCAGCAACCTTGTTCTTTCCTAATGTAATCTAATGTACATATTTGTCTTTTTTTCTCTAATTTGATCTGTAATTGTTTTCCTATATTTTTTTCTTTTGTGATGTTTATATGATTTGACATGTTCGTATTCATGCAATCTCAGGACTACGGGCGGAAATAGAATGAATGAATGAAACGAGGTCAAACACAAGGGTCAAAGTCAAGGGATTAAATATCATAGTAAGCTCGAAAACATCTTGTCACAGGTATAATGTGCATGTAAATTTTGAAAGCCCCATCTCTTCTCAAACAAAAGTATGTCAAGCTGTAAGGTCAAGGTCATAGGTTAAAGTATCACCTTCATGTAGTATATTTAGAGAGGTCTTGCCACAGGTAAAACACATTAAAGTCCTATAAAGTAGGTCAGACTTCAAAATCAAGGTCAAGGGGTAAAAAAATCATAATAAATGTCTTGTCACAGGTAATGTATATGAATTGCTAATATCTAATTCAATATGTATGTCAATCTCAAATATTGTTTTAAACAGCTTGAACCGTGTTTTGTAACTTTCTTATAATGGTCTGTCATCTTTATCATAAATAATAAGGAAACGGATTTTTACAATTTTTTAAAACTTGTTTCCGAATCCTTCTTGATTTTTGTACTTCTTGTAAAGTTTAATCCTATCATAGTTATTAAGATATTTCATATTCATAACTATAACCGTTTCGTTTAATTTAAGAATTTGGTTCTGGTAATTGAAATATTTTCGCCAAAAATCTGTACCGTTGACATTTGTATTTTTTTGACGTTGCAGATTGCTCCGGGTGTTGGGGAACGATATCACATTAAATGTTATTACTCGAAAAGTTTTCAAGTAAGCACGATAAAACTTCGTAATTTATCTGCCAGGAACACGCTTTATCCACCCTGAAAATTTTATGAAGATTCAATAATTTCTTAAAAAGATATGAGCTCAGTCTACGAAATTTTGGGACAACCCTTGTATATCTTAGTTATATCATCATAAGAAATAGTCCTGAGTATCAGAATACTCAAGCATATACTTTTGTCAGAAGAAGAATTAATTTAGAACTGGGTGCATTTATAACTACATATTATGTATAATTTTTTATAAGTTTGTGCATGTATTTTTTGGGGGGAATTAAAGGGTAGGTTGGCTACTTTTGGTCGCTTTGAGGGGATACATTCAATGCACAATGAAATCTACATACAGCAAGTGTTACAAATAAACGGTGAATACTAGTTTATTGGATATATAGGTGTTTAGTAAATTTATTTGGACAGAATCTGATCTTTTCAGACCAAAATATCAATTTGAATTGAAGTTTAGTGACTATTGAGCCCCTGTAATGAAGACAAAATTAACATGTACCTGTTTTTGCCTGCAAGTGTTTTCCTTTAAAATTTCAACATGTTTAGTCTGCTCAGACCACTCACCTGTCATTGTTATTCACATGTCTAGCAAGATGTCTTAAGTGTTGTGAATTGAAGAAATTAGCATGTATTTTTGAATGCATGTTTTTTTTAATCATCCATAATAATTAAATACAAATTATCACATTTTATTTAAAGTTACCATTCTAAATATTTTTATCAAACTTCATATGTTGATACATATTGATGTGAGATATGCAACTGCATTAACATTTTTGACCTTGACCTTTTATATGACCTTGAACTCCCATTTTTTAAATTAGTGTCAAACAGCAAACTATGCTGTAACATACTGATAAGAGCAATTCAACTGCATCAACATTTTTGACCTTGACCTTTCCTCTAAGTTTGACTCTACTTTTCCTAAATCAGGGTCAAACTTCATATGCTGATACATACAGATGTAAGAAATTCAACTGCATCAACATATTTGACCTTGACCTTTTATATGACCTTGACCTTTTCTTTGACCTTGATCTCACTTATCTTTAATTAGTGTTTAGCTCTGTTTTAGAGATACCATTCAAGATATTTTTATCAAACTTCACAGCTGTAACATACTGATGAGGGCAATTCAGCTGCATCAACATTTTTTAACCTTGACCCTTCCTTTTACCTTGACCTCACTTTTCTTAAATCAGTGTCAAACTTCATATGCTGATACATACTGATGTAAGTAATTCGACTGCGTCAACATATTTTTTTTTACCTTGACCCTTCCTTTTACCTTGACCTCACTTTTCCTAATTCAGTGTCAAACTTCATATGCTGATACATACTGATGTAAGTAATTTGACTGCATCAACATATTTGACCTTGACCTTTTATTTGACTTTGATCTCACTTATCTTTATTGAGTGTTTAGCTCAGTTTTAAAGATACCATTTAAGATATTTTTATCAAACTTCATATGCTGTTACATACTGATGAAGGCAATTCAACTGCATCAACATTTTTGAGCTTGACCTTTCCTTTTACCTTGACCTCACTTTTCCTAAATCAGTGTCTCATATAATGATACATACTGATGTAAGCAATTCAACTGCATCAACATGTTGATACATGCTGATGAGAGATATGCAACTGCATCAACATTTTTGACCTTGACCTTTCCTTTGACTTTTGACCTTTCTTTTCATAAATCAGTGTCAAACTTCATATGCTGATACATACTGATGTAAGCAATTCAACTGCATCAAAATATTTGACCTTTCATTTGACCTTGACCTCACTTTAATCAAAATGTTTTAAGTCAGTTTTAAAGAAACCATATATAATTTTTTTTTTTCAACCTCATATGCTGAAAAATACTGATGAGAGCTTTTCAACTGCATCAACAGTTTTTGACCCTGGCATTTCCTTTGACCTTGACCTCATTTTAATGAAATTAGTGTCAAACTTCACATGCTGATACATAATGATGTAAGCAATTCAACTGCATCAATATTCAAGATATTCTGATCAAAGGATGACTGCACTTAAGGAAGCTTAGAAATTGCGACAAAATTAATTTTATCTCCCTCGGGAGATGACACATTAAGATTGTATGCCGGAAGTGAAGTCCTAGTGTAAGCCTCCATTAATCTTTCGGGAGTCCTCGATGTTTTACAGAGTTCCAAGTAGCCTGTAAACTGGTTTTCTTTTAGAAGAACTAGCTTAGGAGTGTGTGATCTACTTTCGGTTTAGGCGAAAGCCAAGGAAAATTTAGAAAAGAAGTACGATGCTTACAAATATCTATAGTTTCGGTGTGTCGTATATATATTGATCCTCAGTACTATGCCTTATTAAATGGGTAAGCCACACAAGGAGAATTGACAATGACGTGATTTCTATATTATATATAGATTTGTTGACGGGAAGGGAAAACTGGTTCTCACACAAAAGAACAAGCTTACTGCAAAAAATGAACGAAGAGTGGTCAACGCTAATTTTATGTTAATTTTTTAGTCTGTAATTGGATTTATTAAATTAATTCCTGTCAAACATTAATGATTAGCTGCTTTTAAATGAATGATAATTATTGATGATAATTCCGTATTGTGTTAAGAAAATATAGTTCAAGGAAAGTATTTGAATTTAAATAAATTGTAAACACCCAGAACCACAAAGACCGCTAGAATGAAATTTCACCAAAAATCGCCTTGGGTGCTCTCGCAGACGTCCATGCTTTCCATATATACGAGGGTTGTCCCAGAAAAACGCGAACTTTTTTAATATTTCAAATACTATTCAACCAAAACTAATAATTTTTGGCATGCTGTTGGGACATCATCTTTTGGATATTCTGACAAAATATTATAGGTCTGTGATGTCATATGCATATAAAAACAGCATTTAAAGGATGCTAAATATTGGTGGTCGGCGCACGATAATTTTTGTACTTTTACAAATAGCATGGTGAATGAAGTTTTCGTTGTTATTAGCCTATATGGCAATATGATTTAAAAACTTTTGCTCACATAAATAGTCTATAATTTGGTGTACTTGTGTTTAAAATTTAATTTATTTGACTTCATTATTGACAAATATATGACGATATATGCCAAAGCGCGTTGAATTAGACATTGTCAAAAAAGGTGACGTTAAGCGTAAATGTGGAGCACCAAACTATCAAGCAACACTATGTTGAGCGGAATATAACTCTTTTATATACAGAAAAGTAATGTTAACGATAAAAAAACACAAACGTAATATGGGAAACAGGTTTATATCTAGTAGAAGGGGTTTGAGGTTGACTTGACTGGTTATCCGATAGAAGAGAATAGACCACTTCAATAAATTAAAGACGAACTGAAAAGACAGGAGCGGGACGTCCTAGGCCTACGTGAAGACTGCTGTTAAACATTTTGATCATTTGGGTTTATTATAGGGATTATGAAATTGTCTATTTAAAGAATTAACTCCCGATCTTTTAATAACACTAGTATTTGTTATGTTATGGTAACTAAAATAAAATTAAATACATTGCCGTATGTATGCTTAAAAGAATATTTTAAGAGGCACGGTTTCTAGAACAAGTTCGTAAACACTACGAGTAACGTTTTGACGTCGTCAGTGTTGCGCCGACAGCTCATTTGATAGATTCGTTTATCTTAGAGGAAAAAATTATTCATAGAGATATTTCACTGAAATTTTTAGTGATCATTCAAAAAGTGTTGATCATAATGTATGCCAATTTTGAACTTTATAGTCGTAGTGAAACAAAAGATATTAAAAATGTTCGCGTTTTTCTGGGACAACCCTCGTATATTCTCCATGTCTGAGAGAGGAACGAACGACAACTCTGCATGGGAGATTGCTGAAAATGAATCTGAATCGGTGAGATCCCGATTCCGATTCGAAAACTGATAAAAACATTATAAAAAGAATATTTCCCAATTCCGCTTTTTAAATTGTCACTGTACATGTACCAATAAGGGAAATACATAGTAGATGATGTTTATATTTTTGTCACAGGGATTGTTATTGCTATAAATCGGATAAGTCAAATTCTATAGACTGAACAGAACAGGTACCCTTTCAATTCATGGAAAATTCTGTTCGAAAATGTCACTGTTGTATTTTTCATTAGCTTTCTTTATTTGTTCCTCGCAAGAATTGTGTTCTGAACCTTATCATGAGTATATGCATTCATACGAGTCATCTTGTATACGGTATTTAGACGTAATTGAAAATATATTTTTTTCAACAACGTTATCCTATGGCCATGCAATGTCTCGCAGTTCGAATTTTTGTCGAAAGCAAATCGATTGACCATCGTCATGACATCGAAAAATCTGACAGTTTTTACTTATATTTATATGCTCTTGATTCCGCCAATCCATGTGCTACAAGCCCTGTTTCTTGTCTCTATCTGCCCCGCCCTGACGTGATTTTTTTTTTTAACATGCAGCACCTTTTGATGAACCAGTGCATTTATGTAGAAATAAAGTACATTAACTATTCGTAATTTTATCTCTGAAAATGAAAGACATTGGAAATGTAAATATCGTGAAGTTTACAATGCGAAAATTAATAGAAAGGGTGGGGAACTCCCCCCCCCCCCCCCCCCCCCCCCCCCCCCCCCCCCTCCAGTTCTTATAGACCTTGTATCATATCATTAATTTCGACGTCTTCAAATGAGAAGCCCATCAGTAGGGACCATGAGAGCAAAGTGTCAAAGTAGCCCCCCTTTCTTTGGATTATGTTGTTCATTAAATTGTATGCAACATGTATAAAGTAAACAAACATTACCCCCTCCTTCCTTGGGAATCACATACCCCTCGCTCGTTCGCTAGCGCGAATATGTCACCGCCCATATATATCAGAATATCTCGCGATACCCAAACTTGGTCGAAGCGAATTAAAACCCCACAAACATGCCAATGGGAGTTTATTGATATGCCTTCCCCCCTTCGTCGCCCTCCCTAGCAAAATCCCTGGTTCGCCGTAG
>PRKT01000006.1:4093773-4124513 GCA_003671525.1 Saccostrea glomerata | reverse complement strand
CTACTATACGTACTACTAAAAAATATTTGACCCTTACTCTTACAAAAAGTGGGTCGGCCTTTCAATGAACATACATTGTATTCAGTATAGTATAAAGTTATGTCTGAAAAAAGATTTTTCTAAGCAATTTAAGCTTACTGTTGATGCTAGTGGTGTTGGAATCGGGGCAGCTTTGTTTCCTGTGTGCCCAGAGAAAATAAATATGGAGTTTCCATTATTGGATCGGATTATTTGATGCGGCCTTCAGAAGTTCGATTGATAATTAAAGTACTAAGGTTTTGAAGAATCTCAAATAACCCGACCTGGGTTTGGTTACCTAGTTTTACCAACACTCGTAGCGAACACCACACCACCTAGCGTTATAATGCCGCACTAAATTTTGACGGTTTGACAACTTCCATTAGTCTTCATTGAATATGCTTCATTGTTTGCGTGATTGAATAATTTATTTAAGAAACTGTTTAAGTTTAAAAGAAGGTAGAATGAATTTACAAGAATAAAGCAACATAGAAGTAATGAAAAAATGAAGAAGGATAAAAGTCAAAGTGAAATGTAATAAAGACGAATATGAAAACAATAAAGTGACATATAATTACAATAATAACAAAGCATAAAGAAGCAGGCAGAATAAGAATAAAAGGAAGATACATAGACTTTTGGCGGTAATACCCTTCCATAACGGACGGACTACGGACAAAGCTCACTTGAACCTTCGGCTCAGTTGAGCTAAAAATGACACTGTTAACATAATCTAATGCATGTTTCAATAGAATCTATTTTGTAGACAATCTTGTTTATGCGTTGGCTGCTTGACCGACTGACCTCCAATTTTTGCACACAGAAAACAACAAGAATGATCATTTATGACTGATTTGTTTTATTGTCTAGATCTATAGGTCCAGGTGTGTCTATGATCGTATTACGCACATTGTCATGTTTACCAAAGACAAGGCTTACACATTTTTTTCGACACGTGTTGATGTATTTTAGTCATTTTGGAGAGCTCTGAGGATCAAACAA
Source organism: Saccostrea glomerata (assembly GCA_003671525.1). Classification (NCBI taxonomy): domain Eukaryota; kingdom Metazoa; phylum Mollusca; class Bivalvia; order Ostreida; family Ostreidae; genus Saccostrea; species Saccostrea glomerata. Next base: position 4,123,493 of record PRKT01000006.1, on the reverse strand, counting down.
GATGAAGACTTACAATTTCTGTTTACTCTGTGTCTTTCTTATTGCTACATCTGTTATTTTCTCTCAAGGTTAGTTTTTCCCTTCTCAATTCATTGAGTATCTAAAATAAATAGGATAACGAAAAATTGAATAAATGTAATTGTTACTTATATAAGATAAGATAAGACTTTTTAATACCAATTTTGGGCCCATCGCTGCATACAAGTTCAGAGAAATACATACAAGAGAAATTCAAATTTGATAGCAGCAACAAGTAGATATTGAAAGAAAAGAAACTAAAAAAAGATGATAACAGCAGTTGGGGATTACAACATATAATTGGCATACTGTACAAATGAGGCTTTTTTATTTTCTAGAGTATTTATGCATTATTATTGCTCTTTTGCATTTATATGGTTATATTCTAAAAAATCCGATGTCACTATAACGTCATTTTTATTTTGTCTGTTTAATCTTTAGGACAATTCCAGCCGAACTGGGGCTTTGGATGGAACAATGCTTTTCTATGTCGGTGTTTCCAGTCCTTTGAGCTGCGAATGGACGTGGCTTACGGATGTCCTTTGGGATTTACCTACGGTGGAAGATGTGGAAACTTCGGAGCAACACGATGTTGTGCACGAGATTTCTGGACATACCTACAATATCTTAATTAATTTGTGATTTGATTAAAAAATTGGATTGAAGATGATGCGCGATTTTTTAGTCTGATATAAATTTGCATAAATATAGTTATATGTGTGTTCATACTTTACACCTATGTTTCTTACAAAAATTAAAATACTGTAGAAGTACTTTTTTTCCGCGTGGTATTAATTTACGCTTTGTACGCGGTCACAAAGGATGACTGCACTTAACGCCGGTTTTTGGGTCTTTTTCAATCTCTGTTGTCACATTTATTTTTGTTTTTATTTTTGCCTTAAGTCATTTGTTATAGAGTTTGGTCTATTTCCAAATTAAATGCAATGTCATAAAGGTTTTAAACTGCGTTGTAATAAAATTAATCGTTGTTTCCTTACCCCACCTCTCTGCAAATATAGGGAAATTCGATTTATCTGCCCTTGAAGATTTATAAATATGCATAAGAGGTGGAGCTAATATTGTATTGAGTGGTCTAAAATTAGAATAGTTACTGTATTTATATTTGGTGCATTCTCTCCCCCCTCTCTCTCTCTTGTCGTTATACGTTTGTTACTATTATTGTTTAAGTTTTCAAATAAAGTATATAACTAATAACAAGTAACATTAACCGGTAGAAGTAGCCATTCTCATTGATAATCAACAGCAATGACTGATGTCAACAATTCGCGTATTCGAATGTAAGTGCCGACTAGCTCAGAGAATCAATAATATTCTAGTCTCGTTTTCCCCAGACTCTCGCTCTCGAGACTTTGCCCGAGCAAAGTCTCGAGAGCGAGAGTCTGGGGAAAACGAGACTAATAATATTCAGGTCCGGGATCGAGACCCGCTAACAGCAGTACGACTGACTTTATTTTGCCCTTTTATAAAAAAAAGAAAGAAAAACGTCACAATTACATAAGTTTTTTTTAATTTCTTTTATATCCATGAGGATGGTATGGTTTCAATTTTATTTACTGGATCTTACTTTGGATGTTCATGTTAAGCAATCATTATGGTTCAAAATATAATAAATAAATCTCTTTTTTCTTGTAGACTACGAACATGTAGGGACATATAATGCACTCCTAAATATATAAAGATAGTAAAATGAAACGCTTTTGAGATAAATATAAGAATAATCTTATAGATATCTAAGAGAAAAAAGAATAGCCCGTGGCTCGATGGGAATGGATTGAAACAGATATGGACAATCACAATCGCCCAGCAGATTGCGTGTTTCCTTACAAGTCACGTGATGGAATTTTAGTATTCACAGAGTTACCTGGGTATAGAAATCACGTGGTTCATTATAATATTCAACAGGTAACAACGTGGTCAAAATGGCCTGTTTACTATAGAGAAAGTGAACACACGAAGAAACAGTTTTTTCTCTTTTTAACCACGAGCGCATGTTTGTCTATTGAACTCCTTCTAATATGAGTTAATATATATAAATATACAACTACCATAAAAAGGGGAACAATAGACAAACATGCGCTGACTATATATTAAGCCTGTAAAAAGGTGGGCGTACTAATTATCCCATGGAGATTCCAAAATATGCGATGACCCCTCCCTATAAAAACGGCTTCGAACTTCGTTAATAGGAACTTTTAATTAACGTAATTACACAAAGTTGCAGTTAAGACATTGACCATTTCTACCAATAAAATAAAAATGCCCATTTTTAAAAATAATTTTGTCGCAATTTCTAAGTTTCCTTAAGTGCAGTCATCCTTTTCCGCGGGTCCAAGCGTACTTAATATAAACGTAAGGCATATACACTGTAGTGACAGTCTAGAAAATATCCGCGCATACCTGTCAACATGGCCAAAATTTTTCGGGGGAGAAAACGCGCGACGACCTTTTGCAAATACAAAAAATTGCGCATTTCATTGTTTATAGAACAAAAATAAACAACTAACAAGATAAAACTTTATTATTAATATTATCATTATCATTAATTCATAAGATTTACTGTTTATTCATACATTGTTTAGAAACTTGTACAATGTGATTAAATTTAGAAATTATATACAAAAATTTATGTTCACTATCTATTCTGTCTGTCCATAAGAGCATCATTTATATAATATTCATGGCAAATGGTGTAGTTTAACTTGGCAATTAGAAAAATTAATAAGGTTCTGCATACCGTCTGAGTTTCACTTTTAATAGATGTATGATAGGATTTTTCTCACTAAGTCTAAGGAACATGAGTTGTGTCCTGGATTTAAAGATCTGAAATTGAAATAATTGTCAAAACTTCATGCTTATATTCTTAAAATAATGTGTAATCAAGTATGAATGAAATACATGGACCCTGTATTTTTTTTCTTTTAATCTCAACATATATCAGTTTTTTTTAATTTTTAAATATAATAGTTTATTTTAGTAATGTTCTAATGTGCTAATTCTATATTTTAATTTTAGAAATGTATTACCCTGTTTAGCTTTGTAAATTTAAAGAAGTCTTCTAAAGACACTGTCTTGTTGCTCTGTAGTTTCAGGGGCTGTTATATGCTGATGTTGATGCAGGATTTACTGACATTGAATCTCAAAATCTGTGGGGAAATCTTTATACTCTTCAATTATAATAGCTTCCATGAAATTGTTTCCTTCTCCTTGTTAAATAATAATAGAGTACTGTAGCTACATCTTTCCTGATCACTGTATTGTTTATGGAGAAATAGTATTGTCATAGGCACTTGTAAACTTATTTGCAGCAAAGTATCAAGTACTTCCATATCGTTATTTACCGTCATGTTCTGTAAAAATTTTCACATCTGGCAAATATACACTTTTAATGAAAATAAGGAGCAATTACAACTGCAATTACATCTGCTAGCACAGTTGACACCTTGTTGATTACCTGTTATCAGTGGCAATAAACAGATTAGCTACCGATAACACAGCATGTCGGCCTCCATTTTTGTGTTGACTAGTCGGTATTTTACGAACCAAAGTAGGTAAATAATCCGGATTTTTTCAAAATCGGTAGAAACGGCAGTTAAAAAAAAATTCGGTAGACAGTCGGTAGGTATGGTTAAAAATCGGTAGACTCCCGATAAATTCGGGAGAGTTGACAGGTATGTCCGCGGATTAAATAGAAATTGAGATTCTGCGGAATTATGACCCCGTGAAAAAGGACGTCTACAGTACTTGCAAGTTTATCTTAGAAATACTAGAAAAATTAGTCATTTTTTCACCAGAGCACACCTTTATTTAAGTTTTGCGATTTGAGAAATTCAAACTGACTACGACAGATAGTACTTAGAAGACTTCTTTTTTGGAATATATATATATATTTTTCGTTATAACACTTTCATCTGTATATGTATGATAATTTTCATCTTTTGGTACAAAATTATATGTACATCCAATCTACACACAATAGATATACTTAAAAAATTTATAGAAGGTTAAAGTTGCTTTGAAGAAAAAAGACAAACCAAAAAAGGGGGTCATCAGCAAAAGTAAACAATTCTTCTATTAAAAATAATACGAAAAGATAAAAGATCAATCAAATAAGTTATAGGATGTATTATGTAACTCTATTGCTTATAATGTATCACAAATATTTTGCCAATGCCTTTGGTATTCCTCATATCTACATTTCTTCAACAACAAAAATTTTTCAATAGAAATTCTATAAATCTGTGATCCTCCTTCAGCATTTATTTTTGGAACATTCTTATAGTTACTACCAAAAATAAATTGTTTTGCAATTAGTATTAAAACATATTTTTATAATGAGCTCGAGCTTCCTGCGGTTTAGCTTCTAGGCCAATTTGGCTTCAGCTCCTCACCCCGACGCCCTATCTTCGCGGGTACCCCTTCCACTTTGAGTCCTTGATTTATCTCCCAAAGTGGCATTATAAAAGTAATGTTTTGGAGTTATCCCTCTTACTCTGGCATCCAGATTGAAATCCAAATAGTATCTATATCTACCCATTGTAAGTATTTTAATCTTTTCAACAAATCAGAAATATTTTAAAATAGTCATAAAATATTCATTAAAAGCAATTTAGGTAGGGGAAATTTAAGTTGAGGTTTATGAAGTATTCTCATTTTCCCAAAATTGCTCTAAACCTACATAAAGAGGATCAGTATGTAAGGCAGTCACATTCTTGAAGTATACTACTGAATCATCGTTTTCAAATAATTGAATATTACTGGAAACAAAAAAATGTTTTAATTGAAAAAAAATTCAATCATCATTGTTTATTCCTTTTCAGTTTGATCATTAAATCGATTAAAAATAAACAATTTGTTTGAGCACACACTATAAGTGTTATTATATCATTTCTTTCCCTATTGGCATTATATTCCCTCCAAAACCGAAACAGGCGCGGATCCGGGATTTTTTTCAAAGAGAGAGGGGGAGAGGGGGGCGGGATTCGACCCCGAGTATAAAAAGCTCCAGCCCTGAAATTTGCTGACTAACAAAAAAAGATAAGATGAAATCAAATAGATAAATTAAAAAGTAACAAAAAATTCTTTTTAATAAAAAAAACCGTAAACTCTCCCAAAGGTGAAAAAACTAATGCGTGAGGTAGGAGGGGGTGCAATGAAGAGGCATCTGGCTAGTGAGAGGAACGGAATACCCGGATTCTCACACCACTTTTCACAATGACTTTTTCGTCTGTGAACTTTGGGGAAATTAGCTTGGTAGGATAGCTACTATAATATAACCTAGATTGTTATAGTTAGTTTTAAATTCTCTGAATTTTAAAACTTTAATGTAACATATGCATTCTGTTGGCAACTCTTTTTTTTTTTTTTTTTACCTTGTATATCGCTCTAGTCAGCAACCTTGTTCTTTCCTAATGTAATCTAATGTACATATTTGTCTTTTCTCTCAGCTAATTTGATCTGTAATTGTTTTCCTATTTTTTTCTTTTGTGATGTTTATATGATTTGACATGTTCGTATTCATGCAATCTCAGGACTACGGGCGGAAATAGAATGAATGAATGAAACGAGGTCAAACACAAGGGTCAAAGTCAAGGGATTAAATATCATAGTAAGCTCGAAAACATCTTGTCACAGGTATAATGTGCATGTAAATTTTGAAAGCCCCATCTCTTCTCAAACAAAAGTATGTCAAGCTTTAAGGTCAAGGTCATAGGTTAAAGTATCACCTTCATGTAGTATATTTAGAGACCCTTACCGAAAATATTGCCTTCCTGCAAATATTTGCTGCAAGTCTGCAGCAAACATTGCTGCAAGCTTGCAGCAGACATTGCTGCAAGCTTGCGGCAATGTAGCCAAAGAAAGCATGACAGTCTATACAAAGCCTTGGTGTTTGCAGCAAGTTAGCGGCAAGTCTGCAGCAAGCTTGCTGCAAACATTTTACCATGCAAATGAGGTTTGCTGCAAGTCTGCAGCAAACATTGGATTTTCCAAATAAGGGAACCTTGCTGCAAGCTTGCGGCAAACATTGCTGCAAGCCTGCCGCAAACATTGCTGCAAGCTTGCGGCAAACATTGCTGCAAGCCTGCCGCAAACATTGCAGCAAGCTTGCAGCAAACATTGCTGCTAACTTGCAGCAAACAATTTCCTTATGGTTTTGGCACATTCCTTTGTACAAGCAGCAAGTTCACAGAAAGCCTTTGTCCTGACCTAAATCTGTTAAGTCTAGAGAAAATCCACCACATGTTTCTGAAAAGATGCAGTTTTATGAAATTATGATAGTCCCTCTTTACGTTCCTAGACAAAGTTTTCGTACCTTTTTAAAATGAAAGTGCATGATAGCTTTTTATATGAACAGAACTTTAAGAACTTTACATATTATTTTTAATAAATATTTTTGTGATTACACATTTACTAATTAATTTGATAACATTTAACTGATTTGGGTCCATTAATACTTTTAAGAAGTATACATATGTGATATCAAAAAGAGGACTGAAATTCATAAGAAACAGATTTAGATTTGACCTAGCATTTACACCAGTTACTCAAACGTGCTTTTAAGAAATATTCTTTTAAATATCAAAATAAATCAAAATCATTTCTTACCAATTAGATATCATTGATAGAATGAACACCTACATCCAGAGTTTGGCACTTTTAATCATTCAAATCGATGTATATTCCTACCAAAATACTGAAACATGTACAACTTCAATTCCAACATTTCAAAATGGCCAGTTTTGTGTTGACCCAGTACAATCTGCGTTTCATTGGCTGATTTGACTTGTTTACTGTTCTTGCGAACTTCCTGCAAACATATGAATTGTGAAAAGTTTCCTGCAAACTTGCTGCGAACATTAAATTGGCGTGTATGTTTCTTGCAATGTTCCTGCAAACATGTTGGGTTCCTGCGAATTTGCTGCAAGCTTGCAGCAATTGCTGCAATGTTTGCCGCAAGATCGCAGCTAGCGGCAATCATCTGCGAACAAGAACATTTTCTTCCTGCGAACAATTTTGTTTGCTGCAAGCTTGCAGCACACTTGCTGCAGGCTTGCAGCAAACACATCAGTTTGGTAAGGGGAGGTCTTGCCACAGGTAAAACACATTAAAGTCCTATAAAGTAGTAAATTCAATATGTATGTCAATCTCAAATATTGTTTTAAACGGCTTGAACCGTGTTTTGTAACTTTCTTATAATGGTCTGTCATCTTTACAATTTTTTAAAACTTGTTTCCGAATCCTTCTTGATTTTTGTACTTCTTGCAAATGTATTTTCTGCTTGTCATTTTCAAATAAAAAATATGGTTTAAACTAAATCAAATGCAGTATTCAAGCCAAAGGCACTTGTTTCGGTAATAATTTTTTAACCAATAGTATAATTATTATTAATTAAATTTATACTATGGGTTAAAAAATTATTACCGAATGTGACTGCAATTCCAGCTCAAAAGTACATGTATGTGAAATATGAAAGCCCTTCTAATTCAGGCTAATATCTCTAATGACCAAGGTTAAAGTTTTTTTAAATAGACTAACAGGCAGACAGACAAATAGACGGACAGCTGGACAATCTGACATACGAAAAGACAAATGAAATTTTAAAATGTCTAGATGGATCGGTCTGTATTTACATCGGGATCGGCTTTTAACGTAAAAAGAGAAAGTAGCAGGCGCGCGTTGTTCCTCGTTGTTGATGCCTTGGAGGTAAAGTCACGTAAGAAAGACTACAAACAAGCTGGTATTAATATGTATGAAGTTTACAAATTATCATCTTTTCGTAAATAATTGCTTAAACGAATATTTAGTGCTAGAAAAATAACATTGACTCTATAACCCGTCAATAAACTTGATGGACACAATACTTTCACTTTGTCTGAAAATATCGACTACCACCGGCACTTGTTTTGGAAATATTTTATTTAAACACATAGAACATGGATAATGAAACACAAGCCGGGAAAAGATATCTAACTCCGAATTACGAGTTATCAGTACTTATCAATGAAAACAAAACAAAATCAAATAATGGACTAATATATTTTGATAATTTCAGAGAGTGGAATGTGAATAAACATTGAATGATTGATGATGGAGGATTTAAGAAGAAGGTTGGAGTTTGACAATGTGGTCATACAGAGACAGGTAAGATAATTACCTCACAACATCAGGGGATCCTCAGTCTGTTTGTAGGCAGGAGAAAACAGACATTTTAAACTTCATTCACTTTTTAATGCCATACCGTAAATCTGGAAATTTTTAATGTAGATATTAATTTTTTTTTCAAATTTGCAAGTTCATTGCATTCATAAAATATTTTTCTTAAACAATAAAATGCTTTCTTTGGTTGTTAATACTTTAATTAATGCCACAGCTGTTGCAGAAAAAAAAATACCAACCCACATAAGGGGGTTATGTAATTTTTTTCTGCAATAGCTGTAATGTTAATTCCTGTACTAACAATTAAAAACAGGCATTTTATTGTTTATATTTATATTGATATAAGTAATCATTGAATGTAGGATTAAAAAAAAATATTTTTTGTATTATTGATGTACTCTGTACATCATAGTATGCTAGTGCTTCATTGATGGAAAAGCCACTGATCAAGAAATCTGTACAGGTGATACATTGTATGCCTGTGTTGTTCATGAACTGATAAAGGGCAAGGGTTTTCTTAAGAAATAAAGGAGAAAAATTCAATAGATATAAATACATATGTATTTAAAAATAAACACACAACAAAAAATATATATATAAAAAAAAAAACAAACAAAACCCAATTGCCATCTTAAGAAACCTGTTTATACTTCAAACAGTGAAAAAAAATTCCAGATTTACAGTATTTACTGCCACATTTACACGAAGGCATTCTCTGGTATTGTAGATTGAAGTTTGTTCAAATCATGACCTTCTGGGATAGTGTCAGATCAAAAAAATGATCAAAGTTTTACATAAGAAATATAAGAAAAATAATCTGCTGATGCAGAACAGAAGGGCCATAGTTACTCAGGTTAACATTGTGGCCTCATGGGCCTCTTGTTTCTGATCTCTTGACCAATCATATGAAGCCTTTTGGTGATAAACAATCTGAAACCTGCATTGAGATGTCCACTACTCACTTTCTTTGTATATCTTAGTTATATCATCATAAGAAATAGTCCTGAGTATCAGAATACTCAAGCATATGCTTTTGTCAGAAGAAGAATTAATTTAGAACTGGGTGCATTTATAACTACATATTATGTATAATTTTTTATAAGTTTGTGCATGTATTTTTTGGGGGGAATTAAAGGGTAGGTTGGCTACTTTTGGTCGCTTTGAGGGGATACATTCAATGCACAATGAAATGTACATACAGCAAGTGTTACAAATAAACGTTGAATACTAGTTTATTGGATATATAGGTGTTTAGTAAATTTATTTGGACAGAATCTGATCTTTTCAGATCAAAATATCAATTTGAATTGAAGTGTAGTGACTATTGAGCCCCTGTAATGAAGACAAAATTAACATGTACCTGTTTTTGCCTGCAAGTGTTTTCCTTTAAAATTTCAACATGTTTAGTCTGCTCAGACCACTCACCTGTCATTGTTATTCACATGTCTAGCAAGATGTCTTAAGTGTTGTGAATTGAAGAAATTAGCATGTATTTTTGAATGCATGTTTTTTTTAATCATCCATAATAATTAAATACAAATTATCACATTTTATTTAAAGTTACCATTCTAAATATTTTTATCAAACTTCATATGTTGATACATATTGATGTGAGATATGCAACTGCATTAACATTTTTGACCTTGACCTTTTATATGACCTTGAACTCCCATTTTTTAAATTAGTGTCAAACAGCAAACTATGCTGTAACATACTGATAAGAGCAATTCAACTGCATCAACATTTTTGACCTTGACCTTTCCTCTAAGTTTGACCCTACTTTTCCTAAATCAGGGTCAAACTTCATATGCTGATACATACAGATGTAAGAAATTCAACTGCATCAACATATTTGACCTTGACCTTTTATATGACCTTGACCTTTTCTTTGACCTTGATCTCACTTATCTTTAATTAGTGTTTAGCTCTGTTTTAGAGATTTTTATCAAACTTCATATGCTGTAACATACTGATGAGGGCAATTCAGCTGCATCATCATTTTTTAAGCTTGACCCTTCCTTTTACCTTGACCTCACTTTTCCTAAATCAGTGTCAAACTTCATATGCTGATACATACTGATGTAAGTAATTCGACTGCGTCAACATATTTTTTTTTACCTTGACCTCACTTTTCCTAAATCAGTGTCAAACTTCATATGCTGATACATACTGATGTAAGTAATTTGACTGCATCAACATATTTGACCTTGACCTTTTCTTTGACCTTGATCTCACTTATCTTTATTGAGTGTTTAGCTCAGTTTTAAAGATACCATTTAAGATATTTTTATTAAACTTCATATGCTGTTACATACTGATGAAGGCAATTCAACTGCATCAACATTTTTGAGCTTGACCTTTCCTTTTACCTTGACCTCACTTTTCCTAAATCAGTGTCTCATATAATGATACATACTGATGTAAGCAATTCAACTGCATCAACATGTTGATACATGCTGATGAGTTTATTTAATGAAGCTGACAGGGAATATGGCACCAAAAGGGAGTTGGGGAGCGTTTGGGGAACATCTGAAACGGTCCCCGTTACAATTAGCACTAGTTAAAAGTTTGTATTAAGTTCGAAGCCGTTTTTATAGGGAGGGGTCATTGCATATTTTGGAATCTTCATAGGATAATGAGTACGCCCACCTTTTTACAGGCTTAATACATAGTCAGCGCATGTTTGTCTATTGTTCCCCTTTTTATGGTAGTTGTATATTTATATATATTACCTCATATTAGAAGGAGATCAATAGACGAACATGCTCTCAAGGTTAAAAAGAGAAAAAACTGTTTCTTCCTGTGTTCACTTTCTCTATAGTAAACAGGCCATTTTGACCACGTTGTTACCTGTTGAATATTATAATGAACCACGTGATTTCTTTACTCAGGTAACTCTGTGAATACTAAAATTCCATCACATGACTTGTAAGAATACACGCAATCTGCTGGGCGATAGTGATTGTCCATATCTGTTTCAATCCATTCCCATCGAGCAACGGGCTATTCTTTTTTCTCTTAGATATCTATAAGATTATTCTTATATTTATCTCAAAAGCGTTTCATTTTACTATCTTTATATATTTAGGAGTGCATTACATGTCCCTACATGTTCGTAGTCTACAAGAAAAAAGAGATTTATTTATTATATTTTGAACCATAATGATTGCTTAACATGAAAATCCAAAGTAAGATCCAGTAAATAAAATTGAAACCATACCATCCTCAGCACGCTAATTTATGGGGAAAAGTAATTATAAATGAAACTAAAAAAAAAAACCTTAAGTAATTGTGACGTTTTTCTTTCTTTTTTTATAAAAGGGAAAAATAAAGTCAGTCGTACTGCTGTTAGCGGGTCTCGATCCTTGACCTGAATATTATTGATTCTCTGCATTACCGACTGAGCTAGTCGGCACTTACATTCGAACACCTGAATTGTTGACATCAGTCATTGCTGTTGATTATCAATGAGAATGGCTACTTCTACCAGTTAATGTTATTTGTTATTTAAGTTATATACTTTATTTGAAAACTTAGACAATAAAAGTAACAAAAGTATAACGACAAGAGAGAGAGAGAGAGAGAGAGAGAGAGAGAGGGGGAGAGAGAGAATGCACCAAATATAAATACAGTAACTATTCTAATTTTAGACCACTTAATACAATATAAGCTCCACCTCTTAAGCATATTTATAAATCTTCAAGGGCAGATAAGTCGAATTTCCCTATATTTGCAGAGAGGTGGGGTAAGGAAACAACAATTTATTTTATTACAACGCAGTTTAAAACCTTTATGACATTGCATTTAATTTGGAAATAGACCAAACTCTATAACAAATGACTTTAGGCAAAAATAAAAACAAAAATAAATGGAAAAAAAACTGAATTCTTTAACAGTCTTGGAACTTTATTACTTCGATTTTGCTTCATTTTAAATACTAATTGCGTTTTTATAAGGCGATTACAACTTTCTCTGGGTCTAATTATAAGAGTGCCGAATTGCACGGCAACCGCTTTTTTTAGAGCGACACTGAGCACTAGCGACAGTTTTCACTGCTACACCGGAGGCCTGTTCAGCAGGGCGAGCGTTCGCGAGCGCTCGCCAAAATTACTTTTGGAGGTATAAGGAATTTTGGCGAGCGCTCGCAAACGCTCGCTCTGCTGAACAGGCCTCAGGTTTCCCTCTCTTACCATGCTGTTTTGTTTATGAAAACTATACGCATGCGTCATGTGCGTGTATAGCATGGAATGTGGAACCTCGAACACGTTGCGATGTATAAATAATTATTAATTTTAATGAAATAATCAGAATTATTTACTTATAAAATTTGTAATTTTCTGAAAGTGTATACATTTATGAGTATGAAAAAAATTCCAAATCCTATAGGAAAATTTTAACAAGTCTGTTTTTGAAGAGATGCGTGATATTGCCACTTTAAAGTGTGTATCAGTGACTTTATAAACAACTTTTTCATTTTAGAAATTTTTCTTGAATGTAGAAATGCTCTTGCAATTAGAATCAGCTGGGAAGCATAAATTCCCATGCAACTGATTACAGTTTATTGCTATATAAATAAGTTTTTGAGTGGGTACCCGTAGGTAGGTACATGTAGGCATTCCTTTTTTAAAATAAAGTTTTTGGATATTTGTTAGATAACAATTAATAGAGCTTTCATAGGCCTGCTAAACAAGAATAATCTTCACTCTTGTATAAATCACAGATTGATAAATACAAAATCTGAAAGAAAACAGTTTTAATATCCTGAAAATTAATTAAAAAAAAAATTAAAAGATGGCTAAAAAAGTTTGGGTCTGGTGCATTTTCAGTGGTTAGGTAGGCAACTGCAAACAAATTTTTATATTAGGCCCTGGTAAGTCTTTTTCAATCATGCCTAAAACCCCAGTCACATTTCCAAAAACGACCAACAGCCGATGGTTTTTGAAGCAAAAATAGGATTCTTTGGGTGACAGTCGGCAGTTCATCGGCCATTGTCTTGGCCAATTTTGACCTTTTTTTTTGTCAGCCGACCAATTTTGTGTCCATCGGTTCAGGTTATAATTTTACTGCGTCGGTGGCCGATTTCATTAATTGAAGTTATCTGTCGACCAACCTTCGATCATCGTCCGACCATCGGTGGTCAGTTTTTTTAAGTCGGTCGTCCTTCGTTCGTCAATAAGGGTGTCCAAAATTTTGGCCGACTGTTAAAATCAAACTGTACCTCAGAGCTCTATGATCTGGCGACGATTGGCCGACTTATGAATATTTACGTTACATAACATAAACAAAATTTTGATGCATGGATTGATATAATTATTTTTAAAGGAAATAAAATGGAAATAAGATAATAATAAATAAAATTCCAAAAAATAAAATGGAAATCTCAAGTGTTTTTTGCTGCTTAGATTTGCGCCTTTTTTTCGTTTTCTATGCAATTCTTTACAATTTTTGCTAATTTTAAGATTGGATCGCAATCTTACAAAAGTTTGCCATTTTACCTTGCAAAGATTACTCATTTTACTCATCTGAATATAGATCTATGTAAAATATTGCTGATGTCTAAAGAAAAAGATTTTTTATGTAATTTATCCAAGTCATCGGTGTTCCTGCGAATTAATGTGATTGCTCTGTGTCGCCCCATGCTCATGTCGACAGATCATGTTCTTTCAGCCGACATGACTAGAAAAATTTGGTCGCCCGACCATCGGCTTAAATGTGACCTAGGCATTAGTCATACTAGCCCAGTGGAAAAGTGAAAAGTATGGATGGACCAGTAGAATTTGAAGTTGATAGCGCAAATGACTTGTAAGTCAAAACAATATTTTAATGAGCCCTGTATTGATTTCCCTCTTTTATAAAATATATAGATATAAAAACATGAGTTAAGTACACTCCCTGTTGTCTTTTATTTTTGATAAAGGTCAATCTATTGAATAAACAGTACAGGGATGAAAATTAATATTGTAAATTGATAAAACATTTTCAATATATCTGAGAAACAAAATGTCAAATTGAAGATCAATCTGATTAAAATCTGAGATCCTCAATGCTCCTTTTTTAAAGATATATCACTTGTTAAAAAAAGAGCTTTGGGAATCTGGATTTTAATCAGATTGATTGAAGACCAAAGCAAGAGTTTTCCCCCTTTTCCTTCTTTTAAAGTCACTGTGTAACTTTCCAATTCACATACAGGAAAATAATTTGATGTACATTAAAAATGAGGGAGAAACAGCTGTCTGTAGTATCATATTTATTGTGGATGATGGACTTCAAAAGGACTTGAGGAATCACTAATCAGTGGTTCAAAGGTAACACTATACCTGTCTCAAGAGAAATGGAGACATGGTCAGGTTAATTATTTTTTATTTCCTAAAATAAGAAATTTTTTTTTATTAGCAAGAATTTGTATTGGTAAGGTAGATTTCTTACAAAGTTTAGATCACACCCACTAAAGCTTTGTGACGACTTCTGAAAGTCATGATTCACTTCCTGTTTTGTTACAGGAATCATTTTGGGTCAATAGAAGTACTGTATACAGGGTTATTTTCGCCCCATTTTATTTTCGCCCTTTTACACTTGCAACCAATTTTGCCCGTTTTAAATTCACCCAGTCACAGTTTTGTTTAAAAAGTATATTGCAGATTTTTTAATTCGCCCCTTTTTAAATTCGCCCAAACGATGTAAGAGCGAAAGGGGCGAAAATAAAACAGGGGCGAATATTTCCCTGTATACAGTATATATACTTTAGTCTTCAGAATAATTGTGTTAACATACTGTCTAACACAGATGTATATTTTTCCACTTGGGTTTAATTTACTTTATGAACAAATCAAGTAACAGTTTTTCTGTGGAAATTTGTCAAAGTGTACTAAAAGTACAATGATAGTCTAAGAAATTTGTGTCATTTTCTACCCACATTTAACAGAAATTGTGATTCAACATACTTATAACACTGTTGAAAATATTTTGTTAATAGCACACATATCAAACATAGCATAGCATATTTGACATTACTGTCACAATTTGTGATAAATGGCATGGAAATAATCCCTCGCTGTAAATAAGCTTTGAAAAAGAACAAAGAGTACGTGCACACAAAAGTTTATTATAGTGCTCAAAACAAGATGTAGAACATCTACACACACACACATAGACAAGACCCCTATAAATCCGCCATTTGCAATGTACTTTCAGTTTCATATCTTTACATTAGGACCAAAAAAAAAAAAACACAGGTAAAACAACTTTCCAGAGGCTATCGAAGTCCAACTTTCTGCAAAGATTACTTTCACTAAAATTACCGAATTAAGTAGATGTGTTTAAAGAAATTATATGTATTATTCAAAAGATTTTTTCTCAATAGATATTTTTTTAAAAGCACTTATTATCAAGTGTTACTTTCTGTATGTATATTAACAAACTAATTCAGAGAATTTGTGTCCCCCGCTTAGGGAAAAAGTAAACCATGCGCAGGTCGGGGAGGGGGGTATGTCGGATCCCCCTGACTGAATTTGTAGAATTATTAAATGTATACATGTATACTGACGCAAATAAAATATGCCAGTATGGATATAAAGATTTGATTGCTTATTCTTTATTATGTGTATAGAAGATTCTTTTTATATGGAATATGTATCACACTGTGATGATGATTTTATTACTTTGTACAAGCCAGACCTCATATTTTTTTCATTTCACATGCTGAGTACTATCATATAGTTAAAAAAAAAGGATTTCGGAAAAAAAAAGAAAAAGCGTCTTCCAGGAATTGAACCCTGGGCCTCTCACTTGTGAAGCGAGAGACATACCACTAGGCCACGGAACCGCTGTAAACTGGCTAAAATTATATATATACAAAGATGAAGTCACATACATGAATATATTCACGTTCAGTATTGTCAAAATTCTACACAATGCATGGTGTTTAATTTAACCATTATTAAACAGTTCTAATAGATGTAATAAGAATATAAAGTCCGCGGAGAACATGTTTTATACGTAACAACTCACCTCATGCCCCTTTGCTAAAAATAGCGACATATGTAATACAATAAATACTAATAAAACAAACGGGCGGGACACTTTGAGAGAGGTGAGAGAGGTCCTAGGGAGATTGGGTATAAAATTACATTGCAAAAGCTCAAAATCTTCTTGAAATATTGCCCGGAAAGGATAGTGTTACTCGCAGACAGAATGTATAAATTTACTACCTTGAACTTTGACCTTTTGACCTCAAAATCAGTAGGGGTCTTCCTTAGGCCACAGGGAGTTGTTATGTAAAATTTCATTGCAAAAGCTCAAAGGGTTCTCTAGATATCGCGCGGAAATAAAGTGTTATTACAGACAGAATTTGCGAATTTATGACCTTGACCTTTGACCTTTTGACCTCAAAATCAATAGGGTTCTTCTTTAGTCCATACGGAGTTGCTATGCTTAATTTCATTCCGAAAGCTCAAAGGGTTCTCGAGATATCACGTGGAAACGAAAGCGTTACAGACAGACAGAAAGACGGACGGACGGACAGACCCAAATTAACATCCCCCACTTTTCAAGCGGGGGACAAAAATAATAATAAACAAAAACTAATAATAAAAGTGTCAATGAATTGAACATATTTTATTGACAAAGTCAAAAGGATGGGACACAAGTTCAGTAACTTAGATAGTCCTCTCCTAATATAACATTTTGTGAAATTGCCAAAGTAAAACAAACATATATACATATGGTCTACTACATACATTGTATACATTGTAGCAATAGAAAGGAAATAATTCTTTTAATATACAAATATTTGAGATGGTGAGAAAAAAAAAAGTAAACTTATTTTGAAAAACGACCACATTCATTTTAAGAAAGTTTGAATAGTCTTGAAAAGTTCAGCATTTTGTTCAAAAGTCAGCGAATCATCGCCCCATAGCATTAAATGTACATCTATAATATGTAAATAATTTAATGACAATAGCTTATTCATTAAGGAATTTCTTGCTTTTACATAATATTTACAAACAAAAAACAGATGATTTTATAACCTCATAAATTTTTCATTTCTCATGCTGAATACTATCATTTAGTAAAAAAAAAAAAAAAGGCTCGACCGAGATTCGATCCCGGGACCTCTCACATTTAAAGCGAGAGACATAACCACTAGACCACGGAATCGCTTTACATGGTGTGAAGTATATGCAGAACTTAACTCACATACATGTATAATATTCATGTTTTCATGTTCGATATTCTCAAAATTTTACACAATCCATGGTGTTTGATTTATTTAGCCTTTATTAAACAGTTCTAATAGATGTAATAAGAACATAAAGTCCGCGGAGAACCTGTTTTATACGCAAAAACTCTCCTCATGCCACTGCGCTAAATATAGCGACATGTAATACTATAAATACTAATAAAACAAATGGGGCGGGACACTTTGAGAGGGGCGAGAGACGTCCTAGGGACTTTTGATATAAAATTACATTGCATAAGCTGAAAATATTCTTGAAATATCGCCCGGAAATAATAGTATTACACACAGACAGAATGTATAAATTTACGACCTTGAACTTTGACCTTTTGACCTCGAAATCAATAGGGGTCTTCAATAGGCCACAGGGAGTTGTTATATAAAATTTCATTGCAATAGCTCAAATGGTTCTAGAGATATCGTGTGGAAACGAAAGTGTTTTAACAGACAGAATTTGCTTATTTATGACCTTGACCTTTGACCTTTTGACCTCAAAATCAATAGGGGTCTTCTTTAGTCCATAGGGAGTTGCTATGCTAAATTTCATTGCAAAAGCTCAAAGGGTTCTCGAGATATCGTGTGGAAACGAAAGCGTTACAGACAGACAGAAAGACGGACGGACAGACGGACGGACAAACCCAAATTAATATCCCCCACTTTTCAAGCGGGGGACAAAAATACAATTGTGTCTTAATCTTGTATGAATTATGTTCAAAAACCCTTTTTCCATAAGAAAAATATTTCTGAGGTTTTACATTACTATTTTGCAGAGAGTTTTTGAAAATTTTGATAGAAGTTGCCTCCCTTGTTTTTAGACTAAGGGAATTCCACTTTCTAACAGTATCGGGAATAAATGATTTATTGTAGAGTTCTAATCTGTATTTTGGTAAAGAATAATTTAAAGAACTAGGAGACTTATTGTTCACAGAACAATAAGAGGTCTTTCCACCTTCTCTGAATTTCAAATTTGTTTTATATTTAACTCTTTAAAAGCATAAAAAAAACAAAAGTGGCTTAAAAGATAAAAAAAAAATGAATTTGAAATGACCTTGACCTTTGACCTTGAATAAATTATCAAGGTAAAAGGTCAAGGGTCACATTGCAATTGACCCCATGCCTCTATGACTTTTAGTTCTAAAGTTATAAGTTTAAATATTAAGTACAAAGAAGTTAAAGGGCAATAACTCATATAAGGGGTCATCAGATCCTTTTGCACTTATACAGTAAGTAAGTTATGTCTAAAGACACTTAAGACATTAGTGAAGGTTTGGTGTCTCTACGGTCTACGGTTTTGGAGGAGTATCGATAACAAGTTTTTTCGCACAAGGGGCAATAACTTTTAAAAGGGTTATATTAAAAGGGTGAAATAGTTTTAAGAGTACAAATTAAAAGTGCAAAGAAAGATAGTATTGTTGAAATACAAAAGAGATATAAAAAGAGCAGAATTTCTCATTTTTGGAATGACCATGACCTTTGACATCTGTATAATTTTCAAGGTCAAAGGTCAATGAATCTTATGCAGTTGGTCTTATGTCTCTACGACTTCTCATTTTGAAAATTTTTGATAATTTGTAAAATTCAAAAACTTTAAGGGGCAATAACTCATTGAAGGGGTCACCGAATACTTTTGCAATGAAAAGATTTTAGAGTCCTCTCAATTAGTCAAAGACTTTAGTGAAGGTTTCATATTTCTACGCTTTACGGTTTCGGAGGAGTATCGATAACAAGCATTTCTTGCGAAAAGGGCATTAACTCTGAAAGGGGTCAAAGTTCAAATACGCAGGGTTTAACGAAAAAATAATTAAAGGAGTACATTCTTATAAGCTATGAATCTTTTCGATAACTGGTGAAACAAAAAACCATTCGGCGGAAAAATAATAAAGAAAAACTAGGAGACTTATTGTTCACAGAACAATAAGAGGTCTTTCCAGCTTTTTAAGTGTTTCCGTGTCATTTGGGTTGAAAAAAAGAAGAAAAACACAAAAAAAACCAAAAAAAACCCAAAAATTGAAGAAAAAAAAAATCATTAAGTGCTCCAGCAGGATTCGATCCCTGGACCCTCTGATTAGCAGGCGAGCGCTCTAACCACTACGCCACGGATTCCATTGAAGTTGTCTTGTATTATAGTCGAGTTAAAGTTACCGGAATTTCCTTGATTCATTGACTAGTCAAAGAGATCCAATTAATAAACTTCTGACAAGCTCCTGGGTGTATATGTGAGTTGGAATGAGATTGTTTTCGAGTTAATATGTAAGGGATATTGTCTGATTACAATTATGATATTGCTATTAACGGGGATACATGCATTTGAGGTTGCGTAGCAATTTATGTATTTGAAAAAGGCCGCGTTCGTTTTGACAGATATGGTAAACTCATAGGTATGATTTAATAATCATTTCTATTTGAATTGAATTCATAGTTACCAGCATAAATTAAACTTGAAACATGCATCTCAGGAAAAAAAAAACGTGTCATTGAGAGCGTGGAATTTTATTTGACAGGAAAAATCGCTATTTTCGAGATTCATTTCATTAATATTAAATCTAAATAAAATTGAAATAAATTCCACATACTAAAGAAAGCAAGAATATTTAGTATCGAAATATCGTATTGGAGCAGGAGAATCGAGTGATATTAACAACAATCGAAGAAATGGCCAATACAAGCTTAAATTAATTTTTATACTCAGCAGCAATTAAATTTCAGACAGAAAAAAAAATGTAGATTTCGCCGATATTCACTAGAATTTAATTGTACTTAAGAGACTCACCGTAAAACTCTCAGGGCACTTTCTTTGAGGTGTCTTCTATATGCTAAACTGAATTTTATCTTGATCTTTTATGTCCTTTGAGTTGTAGAAACATTTTCTATGCCGCTATTGATTTTTTTTTTAGAGAAATCAAGGGGGGGGGGTATTATATAAGTGTTTGTTGACGTGAGAATTATAAATACCTCCACATACTTAAGCTTGAATGTGACCTTTGGGTCAAAGGTCAAGGTCATTTATCAAGGTCAAAGGTCAAGGTCATGCAAAAAAAAAAAAACAACACTTTTATAAACTTGAGTTTTACACTTGAAGCTGAATCTAGGTAAAGAAAATGAATATATTTTTTTTAAGTTTTGAGAAAAGGTCAAGGTCAAAGGTCAAGTTCAAATATCAAGGTCAAAGGTCAAGGTCATTTTAACCAAAAGCCCGTAAATAAGCAATTTTGATACTTTCCCAATGACCTTGACCTTTGACCTTGACCTTATATTCAAGGTCAAAGGTCAGAAGATCTCATGCAGTTGGGCCCATGTCTTTACGACTTGTCGTTAAGAAGTTTTTAGTTCTTCGTAAACATCATAAACTGCCAGGGGCAATAACTACTTTAAATGTTTACGAATTCTTTCGCATCAATAGAATGAGAAGTGTACTTAATTAGTCGCAGACATTGTTGAAGGTTTTATACCTCTATGGTTTACGGTTTCAGAGGAGTAGCGATAACAAGGGTTTACAATGAAAGGGGCACTAACTTTTAGAGGGTTCAATCTTAAGGGACAAGCATGGAATCTCTGAAATGGTTTTAAGAGTACATACTAAAAATGCAAAGAAGTTTAGAATTTGGTTAAGAACAAAAGAGCTATAAAAAATGCTGAATTTTACCTATTTTGAATGACCTTGACCTTTGACCTTGACCTAGATTTTAAGGTCAAAGGTCAAGAAATCTTTTGCAGTTGGCCCCATGTCTCTACGCCTTGTCGTTTTAGAAAAGTTCTTGATATTCGTAAACATCGCAAACATTCAGGGGCAATAATTCATTATAGGAGTTTACGAATCCTTTCGCAATGTTTGATTGAAGAGTCTACTAAATCAGTCGTAGACATTAATAAAGGTTTGGAATCTCTGCGGTTTACGGTTTCGGAGGAGTAGCGATAACAAGCTTTTATTGCGAAAGGGGTCGTAACTCTGAAAGTTGTCAAAGTTCATATACGCAGGGTCAACTGCGAAAATCTTTTACCAGGTACATTCATATCGACTCAAAGTCTTTTCGATAAATCTTGAAACAAAAAATCACACGGCGGAAAAATAATAAAGAAAAAGGAAAAAAAGAAACAGAAGAATATCAATAGGTCTTTCCAGAGAAAGCTGGAAAGACCTAATAATAATAAACAGAACAATTTCAATAGGTCTTTCCACGGAAAGGTGAAAAGACCTAATTACCCGTAGTGTATCCTGAAATATTGCCTCTTGTATCAGGTACTAAGTTTTGCAAGTAAATAGGGACTAAATTATTGTGCATTTTATACATTGTTATTAGTTTTGCCCTATTTCTTCTATATTCCAGTGGTTCCCAGCCTGTTTCCAAATATAATGAATTTCTTGAAGCAATAATTGTAAGCCCAGTAACTATTCTTGCAGCATATAATTGTACTTTTTCAAGATTTTCAATGTCTGTTTTTGTGCATCCAGACCAAACTTCAACAGCATATTCAAGTTGTGGTCTATGTACCGACTATAATATCGTCATACCAGACTCAACAAATGTTTCATTGCAATGTGCGAATAAATTCAAAATCGGAGACACTGACTGTCGAGACCATTTACTGTTCGTAGACACAGTTGTTGATTACTCATACACACGCTTATGACACTGTCCAACAGTCCCATGTCCCTCTAGCCTTCAACGTCCTAGTACACAGGATTTCTCAGGATTTCATTATGTTCACCTGTTATCTCAAACATGCACGTACACTGCTGGTCACCTATAATAACACATTATTTCATAGTCTGGGTTTCTATAGTCGGTTAAAAAACGTATTCATATGAAATACCTGAGTATGTCGGTTATATTACCTAGTAGTATACATAATATTTTACAAAATACTGTGAAATAATAACTTTTTCTTAAAAAAATATAACAAAAACACCTAGCCAACAAAACATACAGTTCAAACTCACCACTGCCAAAGTTCTCAACTTCACCTTACAGTCCACACAGGAAAGCTTCTCAAACGCTCACAAAACATTCAGGTCTAAAGCGCACAGCTAATTTTCACACTACCACACAGGTCATACGACATTTTCTCTAGGAAGGACACACCTCTCACTTCTACGGCCTGCTCTGAACTCACATGTCGACAAAATTGTACCAACCGGTCTGACAGCCATGACCAGCTATCTGTAACGACTATACGATGAGAATGAAATTAGGGTACGCCATAACCAACACAATAAAATTAAATGAAAATTGTGACAATTACATAATTATAGCTTCTGAAATTTACACATGCAGCTTTCCTTCACTGTTGAAATATACATATAGAAATTCAGGCAAATGCCAATTAGTGTATCTAATTAACCAATTACATTGTTTCGTCCTGCAAAGAGGTGGAGCTTAAGTTGTCTCATCGTTGTCAACAACAATTTAAAGTTCCTGATGTTATTGATTTCTTAATCAATGAGAATCCATTCGCCATTTGACAGGCTGTAAACATCTAATGCTGAGAATGCCACGCCTCACTGAAAGTCCAAACTAAGCTGGAAATGGTTCTAAAAAACGCAAATCACATGGTAGTTTCTGTAAACTTTGTACTACAGCACAAAAAGCTAAACCAATTCAATCATATGTAATGGTTTGGGCCGTGGATATCGGCCTAGATGGCTCAGTTAGTAGAGCACCTGACCGGAGTTTCAGGGGGCCCGGGTTGAATCCCGATCTGGTCCAGCCATATTTTCTCCTCTCCCGTTACACTTGGTGCCGTGCCATGCCCTGGAAATGACAGGTGAAAGACCTGCTCGGGATGAGCCTGGGTTGGGGTCTTTGGAGGGCCAAAGACCTTTAAGGAAGGAGCAATGTGGCGGTCAGACTGGTTTGATCGCCGGTGGCCAGATAGCTCAGTTGGTAGAGCACCTGACCGGAGTTTCAGGGGGCCCGGGTTCGAATCCCGGTCTGGTCCGCTGCATTTTCTCCTCTCCCGTTACACATATATTGGTTCTGCCTACTATGATGTAATTGGATGGCGATTGTCAATTACTTGTGTAATACTTAGTTACCCGTTTTCATGCCTATGTTATTTGGGTTTTAACTAATCAGCAATTAGGAAGAGAGCCAAATTTTTAAGAATGGAGAAAAGAAGAGCTCAGAATCTCACGTAATGTGAATAAAACCCACATTGGTGCGATGCATAATATAATAAAATCTGTTAGGAATGCTGTGTATGCCCAAGTTTTACAGGTTTAAACTTCTTTGGGAAACCTCTATTAAATCAGTACTCTTTGATCCTTTTACTGGTGATGGTCCAGGTTGAAGAATTTTTGATCAGATCAAACTTTTTACTTGTCAATGTTTATGGTAATATTTTAAAAGTCAAATGCATGAGTGTATTAAAAATTTTATTTGAAAGGAAAAAATGTTCTCTTGCATTCTGAAGCTATGAAATGCAAGACAGCACCCTAACAATCGTTAACTAATAATAAATGACATCCTGGTGCTAAATATTTACTGTGTAATTGAGTGTATTCCTGGTCTTTTATGTTGCATATTGGCATCATTGGAGGCCATTGGTTTACTTTCCGGTGATTTGTGCAGGGTACCATAATGGGAGTCCAAAAACACAAAAGGCTTTCAATTATGTGTTTAATTGGTGTGTTCAGAATCTACCATCAATAATTCAAAGAGCTTCAAAGTCCTCCAGCATACAGTCAACACAGTAGTGTCAGATAGAGACCCTCCTGGGACAAATCAAATTGGAGGAAGTAATCAAAATTCTTAATGATTATCTTCAATACTGCTGGGGTTTCTGATTTATTGTTCTTATCAATTCAAGTAAAGAAATGTATAAATTTATGTGATAAACTGAGTGGCTGAAAAAAAGATCATCAGCATGTGCTTTAACTAATACGTGTACATAATGCAGACAAAGCATCAGTTTAATTGTTAATTCACTGAGCAGAAAATGCATGAAATTGAGCTTTTCCAATCACCCATTTCCATTTTCCATCTGTCTAGCTGTCTGTACATTTCTCTTAGTTTCACCTTTTCAACTTCTAAAGAATTACTTGACAAAGAACTATATGCGGTATTAACCAACATTTGCCCCCCAAAATCAAACTTTGATAGAGTAATATTTAATTAAGTCCTTAAACAGGGGAGTATATGCTGACTTCAAAGCACTGAATAATTTCATAAGTAATGACGTCATATGTACGTAATGATGTCACAAATATGACGTAAATTTCAGTTTTTTATGAATTTTGCAGAAAAATGTACATATTTCGTCGATATTTTAAATGAAAGTCACCGAGCGCATGTGTGTTCAGGATTAATATTTTGATATAATGTGTAGAATGATAATATCAATGAAATATGTCAATATTGTTCCTGAACACACATGCGCTCTATAAATTCTAAAGCTTAAATTGTTGAAATTTTGTCCATTTTGTCCTCTTTCTGAAAAAGGATATAAAATCGGACTAGTTTGTGACGTCATAAAAACAGAAATTGTGAATACACTGCTCTGGAACTATAATATTTTCTGTTAACTTATATTTCTCGTACAATTTATTGAATTCAGCACATTTCAGGAAGTTTTCAAAATTTGACTTTTGTGGGGGCAAACATATGCAATATACCGCATATAGTTCTTTAACAAATATTGATACAAAGTAGCCGTGGGTAAAGGAGATTCCTAATTGTTAAAATGAAAGGTCATGTTTCCTTTCAAAGGCCTGGAGATTAAAAAACAACAACAAAAATATAGGGTGGGGTCATAAAAAATCTAAAGAACCACTAGATCAGAAAAGCATAGACTTGTGTGGAAGCTATCTGAGGTACCGTATATACCCGCCTATAAGTCGGTATTTTGGGAGTTAAATTTTGGTCCAAAACTCTATGTCCGACTTACAGGCGAGTCATATGTAGACTTTTTTCTGGACTGTGTAATGTAGCATTTTATATATATTTCTGACTACTATTGAAGAACAAAGTCTGAATTACATATAAACACATATGGATTCAAAGATTATACATAGATTTCAAATATTTAATTACCTTAATGGTTTATTTTTATCTTAAGCGAGCATTGCTAATTTGTTTAGTGATTTGAAATTAAACATCGGCATCATATCGAGAAATATTAATTGAAACCTGCTCAAAAATTCACTGCATTGATTTAAAATTCTCAGCCGATTCTGGCAAAAAGTTGTACCGACTTATAAGCGGGTCAATGACAAATCTATTCAAAATTACTTCAAAAAACACAACCAACTTATAGGCGGACCGACTTATAGGCGAGTATATACGGTAGTTTAGAATTTTAAATTGATCAAATCATGGCCCCAGGGGTATGGTGGGGCCAAATTAGAGAATCATTTTCACTTAGATAATTGGAGTAATCTTTCAAACTCATCCTAAGAACAACTGGACAAGAAAAGCTGAAAATTATGTTGAAGGTTCCTGAGGTATGTTAGATTTTATATTGTTCAAATCATGCCCCCGGTGTAAGATGAGGCTAAAATATAAATTACTTTACATTGAAATATAAAGGAAAAATCTTTTAAAAATTCTTCTGGAGAATAAGTGAACTAGAAAACCTGAACATATGTACAAGCATTCTGTGGTAAATTGATCAAATCATGTGTAATAAGGAAATCAGTTTTACATTGAAATACAAAGGGAATTTTTTTTTATTATAATAACCATTGTACCAGAAAAATAAAACTTGAATAGAAGCTGTGTGAGATAGGATATATTGTTAATTGTTTAAATCATGACCCCAGAGGGTAGGGTGGTGCCACAATGGGGATTATATAAGGAAAAATCTTATAAACTCCCCGAGTGCAAATTCATAATTAATGAATCACATGATGTGAATGCATCCTATGACAGTGAAGATACATTTTTTAACATCACAACCCCTGTGTACAATATGGGTAGAAATACAGAACAATAAAGGTATTTTGAGGAAAAAGTCTGATGCAGGACCAAAGTGGCTAAGGTGAGCATTGTGGCCCATAGGCCTCTTGTGATTTTGTTGTTTGATCTAGTAGAATGTTTTTGTCTTTGTATGATTTAAATTTATCTCCCTCCATACTGCACTGGAGTACTTTTATACAATAAGATTTTTGCAAAACCTTTCCCCTCGCTTCTAAAAAAAATCCTGTTACTTCCTCTTGCAATAAATTAAATTTGATAAATATGTAGTGTTGTAATTGGAACTTGTGGCTGTTGGACCATGGCATCTTCATTTGGCAACTGGTCCATGGCCGTTCAAACTTGAAAGACAGTCGGTAACTCATAATAAAGTACAACCAAAAATTACAGAAAATGGTGTAAGAAAGACTCCGAAAGGGCTATATCCTGAAAATTTGGTATCTATGGCACGCCAATTTCACAAAAATGAGCTAAACATAGTTTCACAGTCGATAAACTAGGTTTATCGGTTGTAAACTATAGTTTACGGACTGTAAACCATAGTTAACAACGTTAATCTATATTTTACATCTGTAAACCATAGATAACGCGATAATCTTTGTTTCAGAACAGTAAACTTTACTTATCACTGAAAACAATCATTTGTGATTGCAAAACATGGATTATCTGATAAATACAGTTTCACGATTTGTAAACTATGGTTTACAACTCTTAACTATAGTTAACGATCTGATAAATATAGTTTCACGATTTTTGAAAGTATGATTAACAACTCTTAACTATTGTTCACGATTGTAAATTATAGTTTACAGACATGAATCTATGTTTATCAACAAAATCTATTGTAAACGTTTTATTACAGACAGATAAACTTGGATTAGCATTCGCAAACTATAGTTAACAACCGTGAAATATAGTTTTACAGATGAAAACTATAGTTAACGAATTGTTAACTATAGTTCACGGTTTGTAAACTATAGTTTACAGTCGATAAACCTAGGGGAGATGCGGGTTTCCTGTACAACAATATGTTGTTTTGAAAAGGAACACGGTTCACCTTTTTGTGATTTGTAAAATACATGTATTAGATTAAAGAAAATAATTTAAAAAATGTTATTTTGGTAGTACTTCGCTTGTACAGCAATTGTATTGTGCCTTGTCCTGATATCATGCTTGAATACTCGAGTTGGAGGGGAGTAGCGTCATCGTGTGTGTGTGTTTGGTTTGTAGATGTGAAATGTCCTGTGCGAAACGGAAGAGTTGTAATATTTGCCTCGGGATCGATGTATGCTGCTTCCGGCTACAGAAATCCACGTGGCCAGGCTCGACTTTTCGATGCTCTCGTTCTAGCTTGTGTTTCACCAAATATTTTTATACTTCAATTGATAGTTTTGACTAGTATCTACAGTGTCATTTTTGAAATGGGAACTTAATTAACATATATTTTTTTCGTGATAAATGTCAAAAAAAGTTCACCAAAAAAATTTTAATGACTTTAGTTTGTATACAGAATGAAAACAATGATTCAGAGAACGTTGAAAAAATCATCAAAATAATCGCTTTGAAACAATAGTGATGCAGGATTTACAGGCAATAGACATGATAGAATTGATAAGTAAACCAGTGAACGGTAACCTTCTGAAAGACAAATAGTTAATTATTGTCTCATTTACACGTGTTTAACTGATTAATCAAATGTTTTTGTTGTACAGAGCTTTAATTCATGTCGTGAAAATTTATCATTTACAGTTTGACGATATTCAAGAAGTCCTTTCAGATATCTTTCTGATTTTCTGTCATAAATGAGGGAAATTTGTTATATTCTAGAGTACAAAAGAAATTATAACTAGCCGCAAACAAATCATATGTCGTCTAATAAAAATATTGAATTAAAGTACTTCTATCATGTTTTATGATTGCTTTGAAATTCAAACCACTTGCAAATTGCCGAGAGCAAAATCACAAAACTTTGTAGAAACATAGCTATGGATATCACGTATCTACTACATGCACAGAGGATCAGGCGAAAAATGGCGCCGAAATTTCCAAGTTCATGATCAGAAGATATGGCCTCTAACCAGAAAATTCGTTAACCAGAAATCAGCCCCTTTGAAGTACCTGAACATCGCAGCGTGCTATTATCCTTTGATTTGAAACATGCAATGTGGATCTGATTGAAATCGAAGAGCTTTTAGTCCGGAAGTATTAAAGTTTCAGATTACGTCCATTTTATTCGTGCTGATACACATTGATTAGCACAAATCAAGCCACACAGTCAATCAAATGACTATAGACTGAATTTTTAATATATTCGATCAGTGCTTACTATCAGTTCAAGATATTTTACTGTAGTCAGCGGCGACTCACACAAATTGTTCCGACGGAAATAGTTCCATCATTAATAAGTAGATACAACATAATTGTTCATGATAATAATAATGCTGTGTACGTCATACGTAAAAGAAACCAAAATTAATGTAAATTTTTCCTCCAAAGATCACTTTCCCCTCTAAATGCAAATAAAAATTTTTAATATTCCTACGCTCGCTCCCTCCTCAGCTTTTTTACTCAAGCCCTAGAGGGGCTTGAGTTATCTAAAACGATGCTAGGTCATCGATTTCCTCAGTTTAAAAACACAAAAATATATTATTTTTGTAGATCAAAATATTTCCAGAGACAAAAATGAAGCTTATCTTGAAAACGTCTGTATATACAAAGATATTAAGTGTAAAATATCGGATTCTTTTCTAAGGCGCATGAACAATGAGTGAAGCTCCGCAGCCGCAACAGTTTCTATACAGAGATTTTGCGCTTTCCTTGCGGCGTAGGAATCTCAGGTAACTTTTTACAGTCGCTGACAAAGCCTTGGACGAGTCCACTGCAGACTCGGGAAGGTGACGCAGGTTACCCCATCATTAACAAATTCTATAATGGCATGGCCAGAAAATGTATGATTGTACCCCCAACTGAAAATGCTAAAATTCACGGGCCTGCAAATGATGTGTACTTTGAGTGACATTAAAATTATAGCACGAAATCAATGTTAATATAATTAATTCTCGTATTATCTTAGCTTTGGTAACGAAACCTACTTCTTTTGGATTCGTACAGAATATGTATTAGACGTGCCCATGATGCCGTTCAGCTAAATGAACACCATCGTCTCAAGCCACGGTCCGGTGTAGGAGAGGATCGTACATTTTCGGTCGAGGTTTGCAACGATGGATGAACCCGTAGTCACATGAATTTTTTGCAGCCTGGAGCCACCCCCCTTTCCACTTTGGACAAAAAACTTTTCTACAGGCTTTTAGCAAGCTATTTAGATTGATGTATATTGAATGTGGTGTAATGTACGCCATTAAGCAAAAAATACAACAACA
>PRKT01000006.1:4081602-4092104 GCA_003671525.1 Saccostrea glomerata | reverse complement strand
CCGTGCAGTTGTGGTAAGCAGACTGTGACGATTGAACGCACCCGGTGAATTCTAAATATAAACAATAACAGAACTCGAGCACTGTTTACAAAAACTGTGTACGTAACACGAGTGTGCTCGATTTGCTAAACTCTGTACGCATCTCTTAGTTCGGAATGACGATACTTGTGAAGGTGTTTTGCTTTCTAATATTTCTACTCTGAATAAAATTATTTTTCTTGATAAAAGTTTTAATATTTCTCATTAAAACACATCAAAATTGCCACTTTTCCTAAGGATTAAGAATAAAGTTAAAATTTGTGAAAGTGCAAGGATGTGTCAATCAAACCCGCCAAAAAATTAAAGTTTTAATAACTTTTAAATGAAATAAGATTTTTAATTAATTTTTGTGTGAAATGCTATTAAAATATATAATTCGTGATATTATACAGAAAAAATAAGAAAATATTAACTTCAAATCGGTGTCCAAGTACCTTTAAATCTAAAAGTCGAATATCTTTGGATATGGGGTAACCCATATCTATTCTTGTTATTGCAAGAAGCATGGTCCAAATATTTCAAAAGGAAAAAAAGATCCTTGGTATACAAATATTTTATTTTTTCTGTACAAAATTAAGATCTCCAATGCATATGGTAACGTAGCCATACTCTCTAATTGAACAGACAGACATTCTGACATGAGTGGATTTCAGAGGAACACGTTTCATAGGAAACAGAAGCCTGGTCGCACGCAAACCCCGTTCTGAATCACCTCAGACTCTATATCAAGAAACAGTAGGGTTTTTTTTTTTTACGAAAAACATATTAATTGATATCAACTGAATGATTTCACCTTTATTTCATACGAAAACCAAAGAAAGAGGGCGTATAAGGCGTTGACAATCCCCCGCTCTGAGACAAAATGTTTCTCAATTTTCAAAATTCACAAAAAAGTTATATTTTTCTAAAATCATGTTCTCAGTAATGTCATCTTCGAAACATTTCATAATTTTATTTTACTGAACGACTTATTATTTGATAATCTTTATTTCAAAGTTGACATTTAATCATATTTAGTGGAAAATAGGTTTACTAGAGCTATAAAAAAATGAATTTTGAACATGAATGGGTCAAGTTTCCATTTTTCGTTAACGCTTAAATGATGGAAACGTAAATGTGAAATCTATTTCATTTGTCCAAAAAGTGGAATTCGAACCCATTCTATATGGAAAAAAATCTCTGAAAAAATTTACGGTTCAACAAACCCGTTCGTTTAAATCACACTGAGAGACGTCGATAATGCATATACCTCGTAGCGTAGTGGTTAAAGCGGTCGGTTTTAGACAAAACCCTGCGCTATGGAGAGAGTTTGAATCAAACGTGAAGCTTTTTCTTTTTTTGTTTTCACATATCTTAAAAACACGAGTGAAAAATAAATTATTAATAAAATATTAAAACAAAGAAATTCAGATTTTAAGGTGTAAAAGATGATATAAACAATTTAATTTTGAAAAATGTAATTCTTAGAAATGAGAAATGTCTTTTCTCAGAGCAGGAGATTGTCCTCGCCTTGTACGCCTCCATTCTTCGTTTATCAGTCAGTAATAACACTGATCATGTCACGTGTACAGATTTCTTGAGCAGTGGCTCTTCCACCATTGAAACGTACAATTTTGACGTACAAATCAATAATTTAATTTTATTTGTATTCTCGCCTCTCATTGGTTGATTTCCAAAAAGGAACGCATTAACATTTTGTATAATCTGGTTTGGTATGGGGACACACCCCCTTGACGACCAGCTTAATCATTATATCCATGCAATCCCCTCATTTCCAGTCCTCGGAATCCATGGAAAATTCCAGATTTAATAAATGTACCTTCAACTTTAATCAATTACTCGTTCTTACCTCATGTAAACAAACATCATGGCTGCTAGATCTATGTATCAGTCATTACCTCCCCTCGCTTCAAATCACTTCCGTTACTACGGTTGTATTATTGCGCGGTAAATTTGAACTTATAAAAAGCAACACAATTTTACATCAAAAGTTGTTTAATTATTTTAAAATTAAATTATAAGGAATGACTTTAATTCTTGGCAATATTATCGAGTATAATCTGGTTTGGGTCAGTTTACGCTTTTTTATAATCCGCTTCGCGGATTATAAAGCGTAAACTGACCCAAACCAGATTATACTCGATAATATGGCCAAGAATTAGAGTCATTCCTTAAATAATACAATATTTTATCTTTTAATCCTACTTTAAATGGTTAAATATAGATATAAATTTAAACAATAAAATGTCTTTTTTCTGTAAGTACGCGAGTTAATGTTAGAGCTATTCGAAAAAATATACATAACCTGCAACTTGGATTATATACTTTTTCTGCAACAGGTACATTAGTTCCAGTACTAACACCCAAAAAGCATTTTATTGTTACGTAAACTCATTCTATACTTTTCTGTAACATTACAATCTGCGTAAATTTTATCTTTATATGCATGTATTTTGTACTCAGATCTAATTATTTAGTATCATTGTTAGATATTAAGGAGACGACTTATGCAAGATAAAAACGTGTTTCCGACAACTATTATTGGGCCTACTTTAAATTGGACCTAACGATCTCCCACCAAACAAAATAAAAACATCCTCCTGATCACTTGTCTTACATTCATAATGGTAGGCAGTATTCATCATGTTCATCAACTGCATAATTATTCATCAACATAACATCTTCCTGGGAATTCATTTAATGATCGAGTTTAATCAGATCAATTTAGGTTCCCTGCAACATCTGTTTCTATGTATGTAACCTTGCTTGTAAAAGAAAATTCCACGAAAAAAGTATTCATTTGAAGAATACAAGTATATTGTAAAAAGAAAAAAAGAAAAAATATCAAATGACTTTAAAAGATTTAATCAAATGCTACATATGCTCAGTATAAAATTGTCTTTTCTTTCTTTTTTTTGTTGCATGTTGCGTTTAGCTTTGTTTCATTGTTTTTTTTTATGAGTATAGTATACTAGTATCTAGTTGGATGGAATGTAATTAGAATGTTCCTCCTTTTATCATATTTTTTTTTGTTTTCCCCCTTTAATAAGCAAGTCATGAAGTATATTAAAAACATTACAAGTCTGTAATACCAAACACATGGTGTTTAAAGGAGATCCATAGGCTGCATCATCTTTGTGGCCTCTGTGTGGATGTCAGACATTTCATTGTTCAGGGAGTCTTTGGAGGAGGAAGTCCCGTGGGTAGTGTCGGAGGTACTGCCCTGATAGTGCTTTGTTTCCGCTCTCCTGTCCATCAGGGACACCTTCAGGTTGTCTTTGGAGGGCTGCATTGACGTCTGTAGCGTTGATCTCCTATGTAGACCGGTAGGAGGCGATAGATCGTTCATACGGAATGTTAAGAGCCCCTGCTTGGCTCGAACTAACCGGTATTTGGCATACGTGTTCATTGATGATGACGCCATCATAGCAGAGTTAACATATCTAAAGGAATGTCCATTTTCTGTCAGTATCAAACAGCGACAGAATGACCGGATGAACGTGTGTCGAAATCGCTGTCCTAACGCACAATAAAGTATGAAGTTGACACAGCTATTTAGAGTTACCATGAAGTTACGAAAAGTAGAAAGAACGTTCCACCCACACGAGATTTTTACAGTTTGTATGTCGATGGCCCAAGCTAAATTGTAGATCAGAGCTGGAATCTGGCAGATGATAAACACAATGATAATAGAGACCAGCATGATGGTCACGTTATTCTCACGTGACTGTCGGACATTCATGTCTTTTCGCTGGATCCGAGATTGACGGACGGCAAGAATCAGAAATGTGTTGAGTACCGAGAGAGATATTAGAGGGACTATGAACATAACTAGAAGGTAAAGCCAAAAGAAGTAAACCTGTTTGTAATCATCGTTACTCACTAAATCTGTCGGTTCGTAAGATATTTCCGACCGGTTATAAAACTGCCCGGGGTCGTGGAATTTCAAACGGTATTCAAACCAACGACTCATATTGAACAGAACAGAAACTGTCGATACTATCACTATAACAACACGTGCTCGCGCTACTGTGCACATCCGGGCAGCTCGAAGTGGATGACAGACAGCGATGTACCGTTCCACTGTGAAGGAAACAGTTAGCCATAGAGTGGACATTTGGGCGGTCAGAGCTAGGGGGTACACTAGTACCACTACGTACGGCATCACGTGACTCTTGAATTCGGAAGACAGGGAGGGAACACTCATCAGAAGTAGGGTACAGAATATAACCACGGTATCCCAAATAGCTAGTGCCAACAAGTAACAGTTAGTGGAAGTATGCATCGCTTTTCTCGTTAACACCACGATAGAGAGACTGTTTCCAATCATTCCTAGTACAACAATGACAATGGCTAGGTAGCCCATCACAACAGTCTCTGTGGTACGGGCCGCCTCACACATGGTGGTCTCGGAAGCACTGACCTCTGTGTGAAGAGTGTACAGTTGAGTAAAATTTTCTTGGCTGTGTCCCTCGTACTTCATGATATGATTAGATTGAATTAACGTTCTGTTTTCTATCCGTTTCTAGTTTCTTGACAAGAATTCTTCATTTTTGAGTACTCTGTTTTGATGACTCACTTTCTCATGACCAGAATATCACTTTCTCCAAAGACAGCCAAAAAAAAACGTCTAAGTCTCAGTTTCCATTGGAATACGGTGACTGTGGTTCAACTGAAAAAAGTCAGAAGTTTAAGATTTGATATCATGAAAATGAATATTTTGTAGAAAAAAAGGAATGAAAGATGGTTTAGAAGATTCAATGTCATAAAAAGGAACATTTGCAGTAAGACAAAGAGGAGGAAATTGTTAAAGTTGATTAACAGCGTGACACGAAGGCTCAGACATATAGAAGTCGCGCATAAGGGGTTGTGAAGTATGGGTAAATCTCCTTAGCATTTAGTCAAACAGGAGGAAAATTCATCACAATTCCTTTGAAGGAGTTTGTTTGCAAGAGTTTCATGACGTGAAAAAATTCACGCGTTCCGGTTTAAGTCGATCAGGTCAGAGTTTCTTTTTCATTGTTCATCGCAATTAGATTTGCTGAAAATCTATATTAATCAGTAGACTCTTAGAAACCCGGAAAATATTAAGAAATATAGCTATTTACCAAAATGTCACATCTTTGATTGATTTGTGTAAAAATACGGGGAATACAATAAAGAGTCAAGAGAACTAATGTTTTGTTTTTTCCGAAGTTATTTTTCGTTGAAGCCGAGTTGTATGGAAAACCATTTCCTGTGGCGCGATTGGTCTTTCATTAATCACGTGTGATTGGCGTAGTCTTTTATTTGCTTTAGTAAAAATCTCGTCTTATTATCCTCAGAACTTTGCGACGTGACGAAGTACACCGTCTTATTTTTAAATGAATGGATGCCGCCATTTAGATAATTGTTTTTTCCGTCGTTTCTTTATACGTGTTATGTTAAGGTAAGGGGAAGCGGCGGAGATTAGCAGGCAGGCTGAAGACCGCTAATTCCTAAAACCGCAAACAGCAATTCTTATCTGTTTTCATTAACTTTTGTAAAAGGCTGATAAGCTTTCAATGCTTTACGGGGTGCTTTACATTTTTTATTAATAAATTGACAGAACAGTTGATTTATGTTTGATTGATAAATCCTTAAAGTTTTTTTCTTTTCGGTTTTAATTTTATTAGTCGTCATATCAAGGATCCAATATGGCATAAAATATTGAAAAATTCAAAGGAACAAAATAATAAAATAGTGCATTTTTCAGCGCAAGTCAAATTACAGCATTTTCATTAATTCTTAAAGCTTAGAACACATTAAGTATCAAATGGCCCTTCTAAAATCAAATGACCTTTCTCAAATGATATTAGCTCTAAAGCTTACACAGTACAACCAGAGTGTGAAAAGTGTTATGATGTTAAGTACATGCACAAGTCAAGTACAACCCAATTGAGAAAAGTGTTCTGGTGTAAAAAAAAAATATTCTACAATGCTGATTATTTCCAAATCAAACAATTAATTTGCGAACCACTTTGTAAAGGATGATGTCAATAGGCAGTCCCTTCTTCCTGGTATAAATTAAAAGGTCCGAATTAAAAGCGAAGTCTAGCTCATTATCTTTTTATTTTATTACCAATTCAGTGATACTTTTTGGATTCATCTCTCTAGTTTTGTGAAGAAGAGAAAGGGATAATATTACAGAGCTGTATTCTAGTAGCTAACAATTATAATACGCCAATATAAAATAATTA
Source organism: Saccostrea glomerata (assembly GCA_003671525.1). NCBI lineage: Eukaryota > Metazoa > Mollusca > Bivalvia > Ostreida > Ostreidae > Saccostrea > Saccostrea glomerata. Next base: position 4,085,847 of record PRKT01000006.1, on the reverse strand, counting down.
AAAGACAAACTGCAAAATTCATGAAATAATTCTATTCAATAAGACAAAAAAAGTTAAATCTCATTTGTATATTGCATGCGCCCATTTTTTAAATGAGACGTTCCATAGTTTTGGATGCAAAAAGACTAAACGTATAGGTCTGATGGATCGAGTGCAACGTAAAGCAGATTCACTGGCAATTTTGCTAATACATGTGTTTACCACACATTTAGTTTTTGTTTACTTTAAAATATATTTGAAGATCATAAAAGGGTGAAGATATCACTCATACAGTGTGTATATAAGTTATAACATTATAGTACATGTATTTGTTCAAAGCTTTATATTTGTTTTGCTACTGTATGTAAGATAATTTTCTTTATACACGTGTACGAGGGTTGATCCAAAAGTTCGTGGAATTTCTTCATATTTTATTTATTTTTAAGTGAAATTGGTTGAAAATTACAAATGAGAATATATACACTTGTTGAATATTTTAGATAAAAAACATTTTAAATATCTATGATAATAACTCTATGGCAGTTGCAATAGAAACGGTTGTTTGGAAATGCGGGGGAGACATTAACACGTTCATTAATCATTTTAATTCTAAATACGTGAACCGCCCTTTGTGGTTTTTATAAAACGAAAATTATGCCATTATTTCGATTGTTTGATCTTTCATAAACCTTTGTGTGAGAGTTTTACTGATTTTACTGAATATTTAGTTTGTTTGTTGATGATTTATTGTTCATCTTTAAGTTTTTAGACAACGTCAAATTCTGCTCAAGTCATGTTATGTGAAAATTCCGGGATCACTCTATCTTAAACGCGTATATTACTGACATAGGCTGGAGGGAAATTCATTTAGATACTGGTTTTCCAGTGACATAAGAACTTCTAGAAAATAGGACTTCCATAAACGTTGATTAAAGGTGTGGTCGTTTTTTGAGGCTCTGTTTTAAGTGTTTATCCCCCTAGACAAATTAAAAGCGTTAATGGACGTTGTCGACTGACGGACTGTTCTTGACATTGCTACTGAAATTGGAACATCATATGGAAAGATGGCGAATATTTTGAATTATGAGTGGAAAATGACGATAAGTTGGTTCAAGAGGATACCCAGACTTTTCTTGAGAAAAAAAAATTGAGAAAGGGGCAGCATTTTGTAGAATTACGTATTCGAATTGGACATAAGTGTGAGTTGCTTCTATAACGTGACGTGTCATATCTAACTTTAAAGTCTCCCCCGGGTTTCACAACTATCCATTTTCAAAAAGCTCGTGTGACCTAATTCGTGATTGAAAAGTGGTGAAATTTTCCAATATTGTTGCATTATGACTCTTTATTATAAATATACCTGCTGATTGCTTTCATCAAATAACGATAAAATTGTAGAAAGAAATTCCACGAACTTTTGGACCAACCCTCGTACATGTATTAGTAGAAGTTATTATAGTATTTCCCCAAAGACCTTGTAATATTTAAGAAGAATAAGAATGTCGGCTTTAAATTAATTTGTTTTTTCTGCTATCGTTTATTTTTTTACTTTAGAGCGAAAGTTTTTTTGTCCCCCGCTTGAAAAGTGGGGGATATTAATTTGGGTCTGTCCGTCCGTCCGTCTTTCTGTCTGTCTGTAACGCTTTCGTTTCCACACGATATCTCGAGAACCCTTTGAGCTTTCACAATGAAATTTTGCATAGCAACTCCCTATGAACTAAAGAAGAATCCTATTGATTTTGAGGTCAAAAGGTCAAAGGTCAAGGTCATAAATTCTCAAATTCTGTCTGTTATAACACTTTCGTTTTCGCGCGTAATCTCGAGAACCCTTTGAGCTTTTGCAATGAAATTTTACATAACAATTCCCTGTGGCCTACGGAAGACCCCTATTGAGTTTGAGGTCAAAAGGTTAAAGTTCAAGGTCGTAAATTTATACATTCTGTCTGCGTGTAACACTATCCTTTCCGGGCGATATTTCAAGAAGAGTTTCAGCTTTTGCAATGTAATTTTTTTACCAAAACTCCCTAGGACCACTCTCACCCCTCTCAAAGTGTCCCGCCCCGTTTGTTTGATGATTATTTCTTGTATTACATGTCGCTATTTTTAGTTCAGGGGCATGAGGAGAGTTATTACGTATAAAACAGGTTCTCGGCGGACTTTATATTTTTATTACATCTATTAGAACTATTTAATAAATTAGACACCATGTATTGTGTGAAATTTTGACAATATCGAACGTGAATACATGTATATACATGTATGTGACTTCATCTTTGCATATAATTTCCGCATGTTGAAAACGGTTTTGTGGTGTAGTGGTATGTCTCTCGCTTCACATGTGAGAGGTCCCGGCTTGGAATCCCGGACGATCCATTTTCTTTTTTTTTCCGAAATACATTTTTTTACTAAATGATAGTATTCAGCATGTGAAATGAAAAAATTAAAGAGGTCTGGCTTGTACAAAGTAATAAAATCATCATTACAGTGTGATAAATATTCAATATAAACTTCTATACACATAATAAAGAATAAGCAATCAAATCTTTATATCCATATTTTTGCTTCAGTATACATGTGTACATTTGAAATTCTACAAATTCAGTCAGGGGGATCTGACCCCCCCCTCCCCGAACTGCGCATGGTTTACTTTTTCCCTAAGCGGGGGACACAAATTCTCTGAATTAGCTTGTTTTTTTTTAGCATTTAGCAAGGTGGTAATTTTTATTGCATAATTGTTTATTAGGTCTTGACGAGGGAGGTAGAGTAGATAACTATGTAATCAATTGCCACGTCGGTTTTAATATGCGTTTGTAATTACATGAAGGTGATGTGCAGATAAATAAAGCAAGGTCCTTAGACTTGGAGCGTGTTAGAACAAATAAAGTGCTTTAAAAGTCGATAGTACTTTTTTACCATTAAGGAATGTAGGAAATCCTAGGACATTAGCATTTTTTTTCTATATCTTTTGCTCATGGAGAAAAATAAGAAAGAATTAAAAAAATGTTCAATGATTGTGAATATTTCACTCCTTCTCCCGTAAAATGTGCAGCATATAATCATTACCGCGAATTTCTCGACTCTCGACAGGTGAAGCGCGGAGGTAACAGTGACTTATTAAGTTGCTTCTGTTCGCAGCTATTTTGTGTGCATTAACTAGGAAATTATTCTTTTCTGCATTATCAATCATAAGATGAATCTTGTACCACACCAATCATTTACTCGTTATTCATTTTTTTAAATGCAATTCTAATTTTAAAAAAATCTGTTTATCTAAATAAGAAATATATAATTTAAGAACTTGATTTTTTATCGCCTTCCTTTTAAATGATGAGAAACGCTTTTTATATTTTTCTGACGAGTGTATTGAAATTCAGAATCAAATTTTCACACCTAAAGAGCACGAAAAATCATTTCTCACGAGAAAGACGGACGAACTGTTTCAGATATTTTTTTTTCAAATGTATTTTTAGATTTGCTGACATAAAGAATATAACAAGGTTTTTAACAAATCGGAGAAACTAATCTTAGAATTCTGCATTTGCAAAACGCAGTCTAGAATTTGCAAAGTTTAGTAATGAAAAAAAAAAAACAGGTTTGACTAAGTTTTACTTACTTTTTTTTAATCCGAATAGAAATAGGTTGTGCACGACCCAATCTCAAATTAAGGCAGAATATTTCCTCTGAAGAAAACCACCTATGCCTGAGATAATATCAATTAAAAAGAAAAAAAATGTATTCCTGAATGAATACGTCACTGCGTTTGGAGCGATATCTTTGGCTTGTACGTATCGGAGATGTCAATTCAGCGCTGTCTTTTACAATTGACAAGAAATACTGTAACTTGTTGAGACAGCGGCAGATCTATTTATATTGGTGCTGGGATTGCAATACCCAAGTGTAGTACCAATCAATTATTATTTCTGTATTTTGTTGACATATGACTTTATACTACTAGTATGTTGTTGACTTTCATTTTATTTCAAAGCAATGCTTGCATGATTTGCGTAGGTTTGTAAAATGAAGTTATCACACATTAACATCGGCATTGCATGTTAGGGGAGATAATGATTTCAATCGAAATATAGAATTAAAGGATGTTTGATTTCTTTAGACATAAATGCAGTCTAGTGTAACTGCAACCCTTCAGCACTCATGAATGATTTTCTGTCGTTTAACCAAATTTTCTTTGCATGTTTTATGTGATTTAATGTGCCACTTATTCAGGTCACCGACAAAATCGGGAAAGTCCTACCCCCCCCCCCCCAA
>PRKT01000006.1:4040610-4081371 GCA_003671525.1 Saccostrea glomerata | reverse complement strand
AAAAAAACATGTTACATTAAAATAATAAAAAGAGAATAAAATAACAACATTGCATTGTTCTCAAATTTAAATACATATACGATGTATATCATAAAAGAAATACTACTTAAAGGGATATAACGATAAATTCGGTGCTTCGGATATTTATTTCACGAGTGGCACAAAATTTTGAGATATTTTACTAGTGGTATTTAGTGGTATTTATGTAAATTATATAAAATAGCAGGTATAATTAAAATTAAAAAAAAAGAAATTAATTCTACGTTATTTTTTGGATTTTTTAAATATTTAAAAAAAAAATACATTGGAAATATGTACCAGAGGATTAATTTATTTATAAAAAAAAAAGCCCTTGGACTCGGGATGTATATTTCCTGTTTACAAGCACCTGTGGACTAGTATTGCTAATGCCGCACTCTTCATATTCTTTCTTTCTGTGATAAGATCTGATATTTTTTTCATGCTTTGTTAAAATATCACTTTTATGCAATAAATAAATTAAGTATTTCATTGCTTAAATGCAATAAAGTTCTATAAAATATTCCAGCACTTGTTCGAAAAGCATTAAAGTTTGATGAACAATTAATTTCGCTGATCGACTCGACAGCGAAATCCTTGAAAATTGAATGAAACGACGAGAGCTTGTCCCGAGACACAGATTATTCTAACGAGATGAACTGAACCACGATATTGTCTATTACATTTACGGAAATGTACATTTTGGTAAAATAAAATTATTCTTACTAAACATTTCACAATAAAAATAGATCTATAAAACGTTGCAGCTTCAATCCAGAGACAATGGAGTTGAAAGATGTCGGTAAATTTTGCTGAATTCGCGGGGGAGGGTGTATAGCGATAAATCAGGAATGACCCAGACACGGCATCGTTATTCTTCCCTGAAGGCCTCCAGATCACTGTAATCTGACTGACTTACTGGAGGTATAGAAAGTGTAGAAATCCATAAAAAACACGAATCGTAAAAACGTAAAATAAAAGATACACAGACCCTAGAAACTCCAGCTGTGAGATCAGGCCTCAGGATCATGAAAGAAACTTAAGACTTAAGTCAAATTTTTTATTACCTATAAAATATTTATTAATTATGGAATTTTTTTTCTAAATTTGCCCATAACAAAGCCTTAGTGAAACAATATTAAAAATATTTAAATTTTGGTTTGCTTGACTTCTACAACATTTTATAATTAAAATAAAGATTTTGACTTAAGCTTAAGATCTTTCATGATATCGGGGCCAGGTGACCGATACCAACATTATAGTCAATTTTGATAGGTTCTGTTACCAGATGGCTAACATTTGACTTGACTGGTTTACGCTAAATGAACATTCGTTATATCTTGGAACAAATATCTTTAAAAAAAAAAATGTATATTTACATCAAATAAATTTCTTTCTTTTATGCGACCGGATCGATAAATAGGCGTATATTGTTTTTTTTGTTCTGTCTGTCTGTTCGTTTGTCTGTTATCAGCTTTAACCGTCGCCATTACTTTTGAACCGTGAGAGTTAGAGACTTCATAGGACAATTTCCACCTTAGTATAGACTTTCAGTAAGGCGTGGCATTCTCCGCGTTACATATAATTAGCTTCTGAAATTTACACAGCATTCCTTCACTGTTTAAATATACATGAGATAGAAATTCCGACAGATGCCAATTAGGGTATTGAATAACCAATAACATTGTCTTCTCCAGCAAAGAGGTGGAGCTTAAGTCGTCTCATCGTTGTCAACAACAATTTAAAGTTCCTGATGTTATTAATTTACTAACCAATGAGAATCTATTCACCATTTGACAGACGCTAATTACATAAGCGCGGAGAATGCCACGCCTTACTGAAAGTCCAAACTAAGGTGGAAATCGTCCTATTAGGTATGCTTACTTCACTTATTAAGCTCCTTCAAATGACACCAAGGTCAAGGACCTTGTGACCTTGACTGTGACCTATGTGCTAAAAATAGTTTTTTAAAAAACTTTCGCCCTAACTTTTGAACCATAGAAATAGGGACTTCATATTTGGTATGAATTCTCCACTAATTCAGTTTTTTCAAATGTCACTAAGGTCAATGACCTTGTGACCTTGACTGTGACCTATATGCTAAAAAGCTTTCTCGAAATTTGTTTCCGCCGGGCACAGAGTGTTTCACAAACACATCTTGTTTCAATTTGGTTTAGGATTTGCAACCATTGCAAACCCTTTTTTAAATTTCCACAATGGTTCCCCCTCCCCATGGCATTTGCCACACTGCAGTTTTGAGGCTACCTACAATTATTAAATCAATCATCCAGACACAACACTGTTAATTAAATGTCATATTGAGTAGAGAGCAAAAAGGATTTAAACATAACACTTGGAAAAACTAGAATATTTCTAAGTAATTTAAAAAATGTATTTTAACAAGTTTTTCCTGTCCTTTTAACTTGAAATGTCTGCACATTGCCAAGACTATTCTTAGCTAAGCAGTCTCATTAGAGACTTCTTGTTGATGTAAATTTGTTGATAAAAAATAATAATCTATTCCACTTTTTTTCTTATTATCCAAATTAACAATATCCCTGCTACAAAATGAAAAAATGTAGATTTCTCAATCTAAACCTTATAAATTCTCTATCACTATCTGCTTAAAAAACACCTTTTCAATAAAGAGAAAAAACTTAGTCATTATCACACTTGTATTGATGACTCAAAATGAGACAAGCAAAATAAGCAGTAACAAATAAAGAGTTGTGAACTGTCCTTCAGATTTTCTCTTGACTTAGGCAGCAGGAGGCAGAATTCTATTTGATGTTTCTTGTTGATGTGAATGCTCTCTTTTATTGAAAATGATATCAGGCAGTACGCAGCAACACTAGGGGGTCTTATACATCTTATACAGACTGTGCACCTTATATGGTTAGTTATACGCTTGCTACAGCAGTAGCTCCTCTGATTATTTCATTCAATTGTGCATCATAAAATCTGCAGAAATGTCTCATTAAAGTTAATGCCTTTATCTTACTCCATGTGAGTACCATCAAGTAGATATTAAGTTTACCATCCCCGGATATGAGGTCTTAATTAGGACCAGGATGTGAAGATCTGAGAATTTCTTTACTGGTTATTTCTCTTCATTTATACCTCATTATGGTCAGTACATGCATATAATGTTTTTGAAATAAAAAATAAAAATTGTACACAAGGTTATTTTTTGCCCCTGTGTTATTTTTGCAGTTTCTCACTTGCAAAACAATTTTGCTCCTCTTTAAAATTAATGCCCTCAAAATTTTATGTTTGAAAAAATTATTCTAGCTGCTCTAAATAAATGCCCTTTGACCTGGGTCAAGGGGAAGGGGCATGGATAGACTTCATATATATGTTTTAATGAAAAAAAAGATTTTCTTCATTACAAGTAAAACTTGAGTTAAAAACAGAACTATTCTGTATTTCAATAAAATTTGCCAGAAATTATAGATGTTATGTCATGAACTTATGATATATGTGAAATATCTGAATGGGAACTTATACAATTATTATTTTTGCTACATCACAACTCTAGCTCAGAATTTACTGCTATTGTTTTTTCTCTCTCTCTCTTCAGTATTAATTTTACAGAAAATATTAGCTGTCTGGCTGACAATGTTATACTTGATATAGGACCCATAATTAAAATCTTACAGGGAGACTGCACTGTGTAGCCTTGATATTCAGCAGTTGTTTGGGCTTAAATGATATGTTGTTTGATCATGCAACATGAAACACTTGGATTAAAAGTCACCATAAAATATGCTTTTACTGGAAGTCATAAAATAGAAGATGAAAGAGATTATCTTCAGGCAAAAGATATATGATTTGATCTATAAAATTTGTGACATAGAACTGCCTATAATTCAAAACAAAAAAAAAACTAAAAAAAAAAGTGAATGAGTAAATAAATGAAATTCTTGCCTATAATTCTGAGATAGAAAATTTTTTCTATAATTTTACATGGTAACTCTCCCTTTAAAGTTATGCAGAAAAAAATCTGACTTTAATTTCTGACAGTGAAATTGTTTAGTTTCTTTAATGGTTAGTTTTGAAGATCTATGGAATCCAAACAGTGCAATGCAGTTCACTATTGCACCATCTAGCATCAACTAATAGGGCCATGGACTCATGGTGATGATGCAATGGCACTATAACGATGAAACGAAAGTGTAATGACATTGGAACTATGGTGTGATAGCACAATAACGTGACAATGTGATAACCATGGTGTGAAAGCAGGATGGAGCAATAGTGAATATTGTTTCATCATCATTGTATCATCACACCATCGTCATTGCACTATTGTTGTCATCACACCATTGCACCATCTTCATTGTATTATCGTGCCATCATATCATCGCCCTATTGTAGCATCGCTTCATCATAATTGCACCATATCATCTCCTCGTCATTGCATTATCATGTTATCACACTGTCGACCTAAACCTCGATGGTGTGATGATAAAACAGTGAATTACAAGGCCCTATCAGGGATTCATAATTATCTCATTTGTTTCAACTTTGTTAGACTTACTCTGACCTTTGACCTTAGGTTTTGGAGATTTTCTGTTTGGTGTATAGGTAACTCAGATCCATTTATAGTATAGATAATGATCTCTGATACCAGCAATGAATCTTAAAGAATCTTTTTCATTAAAAAAGCAGTTATAAAAGAAGTGTTTTTCATGTTGCAAACAAAATTTACTGCATTTTCAAAACAAACACTGAGGTGACGTAAGAAAAGATGTCAATGCTAAGAAACATTTTCCAGTGACGTATATTTTGATGATATATAGTTGAATTATAATAAATAATTGTAATTTGTTTCAATTACAGGCAGTAAATAAGCTATGTGAAGAGGTTAGAAAGAACTTGTCCAGGGAAAACAGACTGACAAACTCATCAGTAAAGGTAAAATTGGAAGGTGTTACACTACTTGACAGTATTTTGAAACCTTGCACTACAGTGGTGTGATATGTCAACATGGGATGCTTTAGCTTAATTACTTTACAGAACAAAGTAAAATAAGAAATTTTATGCAATTTAGACATGCAATAACTTGTGCAAAAGATCTAAGATATAAGATGTCACTTCTACATGTAATTCCACATAAGTATGGTTTTTCTTCTCTGGATAAAACTAATTTTTTTGAACTTTAGATTTCATTGTCAAGAAAAGAATTTCTTATCTGTAGAGGTGACATCTTAAAGAGGATAACCACAGCTGAAAATAGAGCAAAATCTCACTATAATAGTGATAAACCAATGTTATTACAGAATTTACTTCCCATCCTGAGGAATATTCTCTACAAACTATTGCAGGACTTTGTTTAAATGCCAAGTGATCTATCTATTAATTGAAAATGAAATTTTGACCTAAGCTTTTTACATTAATTGTGTATAGAAAATAATATGCAAATATGAACTAAAGTCTTCTCAAAGAATATTGAAAGTGACGGAATGTACTTTTGACTTTGAAAAAGAATGCAGCATACAAACTGTTGGAGGAAAAATGTGGTGCTATGGAGACCGTGGTTGCCAAGGCGATTTGTGCGGCCCTGGTGGAACTGGTCAGTGATGGATTGGGAGACTTTTCAACTGTTCTGGAATCATTCCTTAATCAAGTGCCAAATGCAAAGTAAGACTTGCCTTTAACCAAACGGAGATTGATCCTCCTTTCTGTGATCAAATCATTACGAATCACAAGGCAGCAGCCATTCTCCGTCCTCTTTCTCAACTTGTGTCCATTTTCATCTCAATAAGTGACTCGACTAACTTTTAAAACTTCCTTATTTTTCCGTTTTACCATTCTATTTTTCATACAACCTCCACTGTTTAAAACCTAATTTGTGAAAATCCCCAAGGTAACACAATATTTTGGTCCTTCCTACAAGTTTATGTGAGAAAAGCCATTGTACAAAAGAAGAATATACATCAAAACATAGACATTAATTCAATTGTATGCCACATATATTGTGGGATCATGGTTGTTTTCAGTCATATCAGTGAAAAGCTGAGTAAATAACACTGCTTTGATGTGAAACATATTATCCAGGGAGTACATTGTGTTAAGAATACATTGCAGTGATTACTTTTATGTTTCTTGACATTTCTGCGGTCTTGATTTAATACTAATACGAGACGCAATACAAACTGATTACTGGAACTCCCTTGCTTTTACAGGTCTCAAAAATATACTCCTAAACCAAGGAAATAAAACAACACTATGTGTGACACCCCAGACACTTGTAGAGAGAGCTCCAGTGTTAATTAGGGATATTGATTTGCCCCTATTAGACCAATAACCTATGTTGCTCCTTATCATTGACGATCACCAGGAAAAAATCTGTCCTTGTCACATTAAATCTAATCTAACTCCGTCTTGTAAGCAAAAAATTCAGATCAGTGATCATTTGAAAGGCTTGCTAAGGACAAGGGTATTTGAAGACAAATTAGATTTATATAAGTTTGACGGAGAAGAGCTTGTCAATATGCTAATATCAGAAATTTTTTTGGTTCGAAATTAAATTTTTTGTACTTTATGGCTTTTATATGACAAATTTAATTAATGGATGTATTTTTTTTTCATTCAAGTAGAAGAGGATATCTTGGTTGCTGCTTGTGCTTGTACTCTAGTTAAAGTTTAAACTCGTATGGAAGAATTAAGCTTTTAACTGCAGATATTCACATAGCATAGCTCAATTAAGTGTATATAATTTTAGATGTTCAACAATCTTAGGCAAGGCAAGAAATGAGAAAAAAAATAATAGATTTTTAAGTTCAATCAGGAAAATGTAAAAGTTTAAAAGTTCAATTTGAATTTTTCAATTTCAAAGTTACTGTAATCCAACTTTTATTCATGTGATATTTTTTCGCGATTCGTCAGTTTGAAATCAATCTGTGTCAATTAATTTTCACAAATAAGGAAATATTTTCTACAAAAACAAGGCAAAAGAAATTGTTCGCGACTATTAATATTCACGACTTAAAGTAGATCGTGAAACCTGTGAATATCATGCACACGAATAAAAGTTGGTTTACAGTACTTTGGAATGCATTAATTATGTACTAAGGTTCTTATCAGAAGTTTGGGGGCATTGAATGTAATGCCTTATAGTGAACTAAAACTTATTTCTAGGAAAAATAATTTTTACTTAAGTTTTATTAAATTGAAACATATTTTGCTTTTAAGAAAATTTCTGGTAAAATGTTTTGCATTTAATTTTCTAATCGAATCTATACCTGACTGACTTAAGTTATATTTTTAGGAACTTGTGTGGAATAGTCCAGGGAGTGTCTGATTTACTCTCGTGGCAAGCGGGGATTTTGGCGAGCACCAAGGAAGGATACACTAATCCATATACTTTAAGGTACCAATAAGAGTATTATGTGAATATTTATAAAAAGCTGTTCTACAGTCGTCATTCTCTTCACGTAAAAAAAAACACCTAAAGTATTACTAAACTTTTTTTAAAATAAAAGAATGACCACATCCTTATCCCAGGGGAGAGCATTAAGAATTACCGGTAGTAAATATTTAACAGCATCTTTTAAAAATTTTGCCAATTAAGAACCAATTGGCCAAAAGAATGAAACTTAAAGCTTTATTTCAGGTTTCAGGTTTGTTCAAATCATGACTCCAAGGTGAAGGGTAGGGTAGCAGTGGGCAATCAAAGTTTGAAATGGGAATATAAAGGAGAAAATTCTTTGAAGATAATTGTCCTCAAGAACCACTAGGTCAGAAGAGTTGAATCTTATTTGAATGTTGCCTTCAGTCTTAGCAAATGTTTTTTGGACCATGCAGGGCATTCAGTCCTGTGTAATCAATGAACATGTAGGAAACAGCATTTTAAAACCTTTTTTCAAGAAAAGCAAAGAAAGGATTAGTCATGCATGTACTGAAATGGAAGCTAGATTCCTCAGGTAGTGTAGATTTGAGTGTCTTTAAATCATGACCACTTGGGATAGACTGGGGCCCTAATGGACAATATTAGTTATCCAGGTTTAATCAAGGGTGTACAGGGATTTACCCTGGGTTTTAATCCATACACCCTGAGGCCAAAGGGTGTATGGAATACAACCCGGGGTAAATCCCCGTACATCCTTGATTGGACCTGGATAGCGAATTTATTTCCTATGTATCCATAAAAATTCTTTGTAAACATAAATCCAATCTACTGTGTCTCAACCTATCGATAAGATTTACTACGTACTACAATACATCGTGACGTCATGTAAATTGCTTTGTATTGTAGAAAAACTATGCATTGTTAAGTCACATTTTATTTACACCCGGCTCAAGTCTGGTTTATGGAAATTTACAACCGACTTTGTAACCAATCAAGCTCGTGTTACAAGCTACATAGGAAATAAGGAAATTTTTACACAGGAATATATTTGTGAAAAAATGTGATAAAGAACAGCAGAGTCAAAATGACTTCTGTCAACTTGCATTATTATGCCTCCCTAAACTTGTTTATATAGATGTACACCTCCTTTATTATGCATAGGCATTGAAAGCAAATTGAAAGTTGGGGGCTAATTGAAAGTGGGGGGCTTAACCAAGAAAAAAAGGAAAGCTCCAGTTTATTATGTCAATCTTTGCCAAAAAAGCCCCCCCCCTCCCCAACTCAAAAAGTCATACCAGTAACCTATTGAACAATTAATGGGGAATAGCTGCAGTTTTAGTTCATCAATATTAGATTTTAAATTCTCTTCAGTTTTTATATTTTCCCCCATTTATTACCCTCTCATTTATCTAGCTACAAGATACAACATGATGCTCATGATTATGATGAGGCTTGCAAGCTGTTTATGCAGACGGTGAAATCTGCCAACAGTATTTTCAATATGTTTTCTTCATTGGTGTCAGTCATGGTTATTGCTGGCCTTGGTTTCTTGATTTGTCAGGTACAACATTGATTCTGTTTAATTTGTCATAGAATTAATAATTTGGGACCTGTGCACCTTATAGTTCAAGATTAACTAAGGTATATGTACTAATTTGTAAGGATAAGGGGCAATCAATGCACAATAAAAATCACCAGTTCTTGTATAAATGAAGGAGAAATATAGATAGATTTTTTTCTTTAAAAATGCAACTATTATGATTGAAAAAGAAAGAAAAAAAAATGTTTAAAAACAAAAATGAAGCAGTCATAAAAGAAAAAAAATAAATGGGTAGACTCAAGACTCTTGTGTCAATTCAGATTAAGTTGAATTGTATGGAGATTGACTAATATGAAGAAAAAAAAAATCACTGAAAAACAGAAGTTCTTGTCAAGACAAACGTCAGCAGTAAGGATGGAAGCATTCAATGTCATAGGAATACATGAAGCCTAGGTGAATAGGAACAAGCAATTTTTTTCCCCCTTTTTGACAAATTATTAATGCAGTTGAGCTTCAGCTGGTGTATAGAACTTCAATATTATGATTTTTTTGAGAAAAAGTGATTACAGAATCCTAATCTTTTTTAGCTCACAGTTTTTTTTCTGGCAGCTGTCCCTCCGTCTGTCTGTTAAGTTTTCATATTTTTCAACTTTAACACTGTTTTAGTGCTGAAGGATTAAAGATTAAAAGTGTTGGGATTAAATACGACAGATACAGTAAAATATGTTGTTCCTTAAAAAGTTGATAAGAAAAAGTGAATTCCTAAGTTTGAAGTACTGTAAACGTATTACATTTGGCTGTGTATTCTTTTAAGCGCTTTTGGCGGAAAGAAACATCCACTAATTCAAGTACAATGCTAAATGTCTTGCGCATGCATTCATTAATAACAATGTTTAGAAATCCGCTAAATCAAATCTACGCTAACTTGTTCAAAAATCAATTTCTGCCAAATATCGTACACGCTAAATATAATACATTTACAATATTTTGTCATGTAATAGTCTACACACTGTTAATCACTAAAGTTTATGAAATAATGCACACAAAAGTGAGCAGTCTTCCTCATTAACTTTCAGTGTACCCTGTTAATGATAATAAAGAACATTTGGGTCATCAGGCTGCTAAAAAAGTATGTTTACAGTTGGTTAGTTCTCAAAACACTCTACCTTTAAAAATTAAAATAATCGTAAACCATTAGAGTCTAATTCTGTGAATTGCTGCAATATACATTGTTTTCATGATAAGATGGATCTAAGGAACATTTTGATTTATGACGCATAAAAAATGAATTGACTTAAGGAATCACTGTCTAGTTAATATAGTATGCCAGGGCATCAACAATAGTGGGAAACATGGGATAATTTGCATAACGGGCGAAGCCCGTTATGCAAAAATTATCCCATATTTCCCACTTTTGTTGATGTCCCTGCCATACTATACTAACTAGACAGTGATTCCTTATATTTCCATTTCATTGTGAAATAAAATTGTAAGATTTAAACTTTAAAGATGCAGACAGATTTTAATTACACAAGGATTCCCATCCCAATTTCAATAGAAATGGAAATATAATGTGATGTCAGGGGCACAAACTTTTTGTTTGAAATTTTTTATCACAATGCTATATGATAGATTTGTCTGATAGTGAGTGCATTAAACATTGTTATTTCTCGTGATCCTGAACCTTGAAATAGCCAGGGTAGTCATTATTATAAATTAACGTATGCACTTCTTGTATGAACTTATAAGGATCATTAGTTCTGAGGATACCTTTGTGTCCTTCAAGTCAGTTTCTATTAATGGCTATGGTAACAATGAGAGATGCTGACTCATTATTTAAATCAACAGACAGTGTCTGTCATATACTGGTCTTGATATAAAGCCATTCCAAGTTTTTTTTTCTATGTTTAGCGTCCATGTGCGCCTTTGGTTTTTGACACCCCATATAAGAAAAAACACACAACGTACATCAGGAGCCCTGAAATTGAATAATTTGGTTGAAATTTTTGAATTTTGTCAATTTCTCCAAATAATTCTATACAGTAAGTTATATTGGGTGTATTAATTTTAAGCATTTTATCCGTTGTTTTTGCTTAAGAATAGACATTTCTTCTATTAAAGCAGTTTAGGTAGATCAAATCATTGGAAGGGCGTCATTTTTATGACTTTTAAGCTTGTGTTTTATGTTTTGGCTTGGGTGTTTTTTGCAAATAGGTAGGTAGTTTTTTGAAAGATGGGTGGACGCAGAACAGTGAAAAAACTTTGAATGGCCTAACCATTGATAATTAAGACACTTCCTTAAAAGGGAATCACTGTTATACCTTTGCTATAATGGTGTAATGTTGCTATCTTGCACTAATTTTGCTATCTTGCACTACTGTAGCTATCTTGCAATACTTTTGCTATTTTGCACTACTTTTGCAAAAGTATTACAGTACTTTTGCTATATTCACTACTTTTGCTATCTTGCAATACTTTTGCTATATTGCAGTACTTATGTTATATTGTACTACTTTTGCTTTATTGCAATGCTTTTGATATTTAATAGTAGTTTTGCTACATTGCAGTATTTTTAGCACATTGCAGTACTTTTGCTATTATTGCACTACTTCTGCTATCTTGTAGTACTTTTGCTTTATTGCAGTACTTTTGCTATATTGCATCACTTTTACTATTTGGCATTTCTTTTGCTACTGTAGATCACTAAATTTTCGCGACACCTTATTTTCGCGAGATAGTCATTGACTCTTTATCAGCGAGACATAATTTTCACGAATTGTTGTTTTTCCTCTATATAATCTTAAGGAATACTTTTAAAAGTGAGAATAAAATTTGTGAGCTCATTGTCTTGCATCATTACGCGAAAATTAAGTTCTCATGAATAAAACGTGATTTACAATATATTAGTATTACGCTTCTTATGCTACATTGCTCTACTTTTGCTATATTGCAGTACTTATGCATATTGCAGGGCTTTTGCTATATTGCAGTACTTATGGTATAATACATGTGTTTTGCACTACTGCATGTCAGAATCAAATAAAGGTAGGATTTTTTAAAAAGGACATTAACTTTTGTAGTGTCCTTGTACATAATAATGTAAGTTATTAGGAAAATAAATTATTAGCTATTTCTGTGATGGTATTTAGAAACTTCACATGATACAGAGCTACATGTAATTCTCAGACCTTAGTCATTTTGAAGTAATCAAATCTCAATTTAGTTACTTAATTCGTAACTTATATCTGCATGTATGTAATTCAAAATGGTTCAAAGAAATGTAAAAAAAATTAATTGGTAAATAAAATGACCGGGGCAATAATTTTTTGAAAAGTCTTTATTTATTTATGTTCTAAAAAGTTTATAAGTAATGTCTTATTTTTTTTATAATTCATTTTTGGTGTTACACTGGCTTAAAAATCAATCTATCCTGCATTACTCTTTGCATAACAATAATAAATATAACCTTATAAACCAAAGCTTTGCACGGTCAATTCCGAAATGAGCCTTTTGTATGTATTCTGACCTTCTAAAAGCGTGACGTCAAATATATTGCAATTTTTACACAATGGCATTTTAGTTTCAACTGCGGAAATGTGCCTAAAATGGTTAAAAAAAGGTTGTTTTAGAGGTCTCAAATGTAATATTAAATTATAGATAAATTAAATACATGGTAAGTTCTGTCTTGAAATATAAGCAATATTTGGGCTCGGGTGGAAAACATGATAGTGCGCTTTCTTACCCTTGCCATAAATTGCTTATATTTCTAGATAGTAACCGTGTATTTTATATTTGTCTATTAGGCATATTTGTCTATTAGGCAGAAAAATTTTCAATATTTCTTAAAAACTTGGATGTGGTTTTGCATTTAGTTCAGAGGTGTGTGTCCTATTTATTAATGCATTATTGGTGTATGATTACCATCCAATTCAGCTATTGTCATTTGTTTACACTATTTTGTGCTAATAAACAATGACAGGTACAGTACAACCCTATTGTCCTGTTTTTACAGGTCACCACCACACCCGTTTATATCCATACTGACCAATCGGCCGGACTCCTGGCTCCTGATAGGTCACCAGGTCAACCTCCTCAGCACTGGCAAAGAAAAAAGGTAACTCTAGCGTCTCAGTCACAGACACTGATTTATGGCATCAGTTGCCAATATCTTCTTTATTTTTAGTTCTAAAGGACAAGTAGTATTTACCACCTTAGCAATAGCAGCCATTTTTGGAAATTGTTGGTCCTTAGTGGACATTAAAAGCTGCACACAATTCAATAAACACTGTTGTTGTGATCAAATTACCAGAAACAGCTGACATGCAAGAAAACCCAGGAATATCTTAGTGAATAAAAACAAAAAAAATCGGGAGTAATTTCCTTTGTTATTGATATATGCTCTAGTCTAGAGTAAGATAACTCCCAAACGTTTAATTAACTAAGATGAATAATTCTTCTTGGGTCGATTAAATTTAGGTTGGGCAGGTCATGTAGTAAAGCCAAACCTTGTATAACATTAAAACTAACGTACAGACATTTGATTGTTTTGTTCAGTACTAGTGCAATAGACCCTTAAGGTTGAGTACCCAATTAACCTCTACCTAGTCTCTAATGGGACAAAAAAATCAACATCAGCTCTTAATTTGTTGTCTATTTATGATCACGTTTCAGAGGGCTTAATAGTGGACCTGCAGTTTAATTTCAATCAAGTGTGTTCTTTATTTACCTGATGTACAAAGCTCTGAGAGTTAATGATGTCTTATGAATAAAGGCCTAGGAGACATAGCTATAAAATTCTCTTATCATTAGTCAAAGTGGGAAGAACAGAGGATCCAGTTGAAAAACTGGAACTTATAAACAATTATTTTATGCATAATCTGTATGTCTCTATACATACACTGTACCAATTAAGGTTTATTATGACAGTCCTGCTTGTCTGGGTATGTCTCTATACATACTCTGTACTAAGGTTTATTCTGACAGTCCTACTTGTCTGGGTATGACTCTATACATACCCTGTACTAAGGTTTATTACAGTACTACTTGTCTGGGTATGTCTCTATACATACCCTGTACTAAGGTTTATTACAGTCCTACTTATCTGGGTATGACTCTATACATACCCTGTACTAAGGTTTATTCTGACAGTCCTAATTGTCTGGGTATGTCTCTATACATACTCTGTACTAAGGTTTATTCTGACAGTCTTACTTGTCTGGGTATGTCTCTATACATACTCTGTACTAAGGTTTATTCTGACAGTCTTACTTGTCTGGGTATGTCTCTATACATACTCTGTACTAAGGTTTATTCTGACAGTCTTACTTGTCTGGGTATGTCTCTATACATACTCTGTACTAAGGTTTATTCTGACAGTCTTACTTGTCTGGGTATGTCTCTATACATACTCTGTACTAAGGTTTATTCTGACAGTCTTACTTGTCTGGGTATGACTCTATACATACTCTGTACTAAGGTTTATTCTGACAGTCTTACTTGTCTGGGTATGACTCTATACATACTCTGTACTAAGGTTTATTCTGACAGTCTTACTTGTCTGGGTATGTCTCTATACATACTCTGTACTAAGGTTTATTCTGACAGTCTTACTTGTCTGGGTATGACTCTATACATACTCTGTACTAAGGTTTATTCTGACAGTCTTACTTGTCTGGGTATGACTCTATACATACTCTGTACTAAGGTTTATTCTGACAGTCTTACTTGTCTGGGTATGACTCTATACATACTCTGTACTAAGGTTTATTCTGACAGTCTTACTTGTCTGGGTATGACTCTATACATACTCTGTACTAAGGTTTATTCTGACAGTCTTACTTGTCTGGGTATGACTCTATACATACTCTGTACTAAGGTTTATTCTGACAGTCTTACTTGTCTGGGTATGACTCTATACATACTCTGTACTAAGGTTTATTCTGACAGTCTTACTTGTCTGGGTATGTCTCTATACATACTCTGTACTAAGGTTTATTCTGACAGTCTTACTTGTCTGGGTATGACTCTATACATACTCTGTACTAAGGTTTATTACAGTCTTACTTGTCTGGGTATGTCTCTATACATACCCTGTACTAAGGTTTATTACAGTCCTACTTATCTGGGTATGACTCTATACATACCCTGTACTAAGGTTTATTCTGACAGTCCTAATTGTCTGGGTATGTCTCTATACATACTCTGTACTAAGGTTTATTACAGTCTTACTTGCCTGGGTATGTCTCTATACATACTCTGTACTAAGGTTTATTCTGACAGTCCTACTTGCCTGGGTATGTCTCTATACATACCCTGTACTAAGGTTTATTCTGACAGTTCTACTTGTCTGGGTATGTCTCTATACATACCCTGTACTAAGGTTTATTACAGTCTTACTTGCCTGGGTATGTCTCTATACATACCCTGTACTAAGGTTTATTACAGTCTTACTTGTCTGGGTATGTCTCTATACATACTCTGTACTAATGTTTATTCTGACAGTCCTACTTATCTGGGTATGACTCTATACATACTTGTTACTAAGGTTTATTACAGTCTTACTTGTCTGGGTGTGTCTCTGAACATATCCTGTACTAAGGTTTATTCTGACAGTCTTACTTATTTGGGTATGACTCTATACATACTTGTTACTAAGGTTTATTACAGTCCTACTTGTCTGGGTATGTCTCTATACATACCCTGTACTAAGGTTTATTACAGTCCTACTTATCTGGGTATGTCTCTATACATACCCTGTACTAAGGTTTATTACAGTCCTACTTGTCTGGGTATGTCTCTATACATACCTGTACTAAGGTTTATTACAGTCCTACTTGTCTGGGTATGTCTCGATACATACTCTGTACTAAGGTTTATTACAGTCCTACTTATCTGGGTATGTCTCTATACATACCCTGTACTAAGATTTATTCTGACAGTCCTGCTTGTCTGGGTATGACTCTATACATACTCTGTACTAAGGTTTATTCTGACAGTCTTACTTGTCTGGGTATGACTCTATACATACTCTGTACTAATGTTTATTCTGACAGTCCTACTTGTCTGGGTATGTCTCTATACATATCCTGTACTAAGGTTTATTACAGTCCTACTTGTCTGGGTATGTCTCTATACATACCCTGTACTAAGGTTTATTCTGACAGTCCTACTTGTCTGGGTATGACTCTATACATACTCTGTTCTATGGTTTATTCTGACAGTCCTACTTGTCTGGGTATGACTCTATACATACCCTGTACTAAGGTTTATTACAGTCCTACTTATCTGGGTATGACTCTATACATACCCTGTACTAAGATTTATTACAGGACTACTTATCTAGGTATGACTCTATACATACTCTGTACTAAGATTTATTACAGGACTACTTATCTGGGTATGACTCTATACATACTCTGTACTAAGATTTATCACAGGACTACTTATCTGGGTATGACTCTATACATACTCTGTACTAAGGTTTATTACAGTCCTACTTATCTGGGTATGACTCTATACATACCCTGTACTAAGGTTTATTCTGACAGTCCTACTTGTCTGGGTATGACTCTATACATACTCTGTACTAAGGTTTATTCTGACAGTCCTATTTATCTGCTTGGTATGACTCTATACATACTCTGTACTAAGGTTTATTCTGACAGTCTTACTTGTCTGGGTATGACTCTATACATACTCTGTACTATGGTTTATTCTGACAGTCCTACTTGTCTGGGTATGACTCTATACATACTCTGTACTAAGGTTTATTCTGACAGTCCTACTTGTCTGGGTATGACTCTATACCTACTCTGTACTTAGGTTTATTCTGACAGTCCTACTTATCTGCTGGGTATGACTCTATACATACCTTGTACTAAGGTTTATGACAGTCTTACTTGTCTGGGTATGACTCTATACATACCCTGTACTAAGGTTTATTCTGACAGTTCTACTTGTCTGGGTATGTCTCTATACATACCCTGTACTAAGGTTTATTACAGTTCTACTTATCTGGGTATGACTCTATACATACCCTGTACTAAGGTTTATTCTGACAGTCCTACTTATCGTGGTATGTCTCTATACATACTCTGTACTAAGGTTTAATCTGACAGTTCTACTTGTCTGGGTATGTCTCTATACATACTCTGTACTAAGGTTTATTCTGACAGTCGTACTTGTCTGAGTATGACTCTATACATACCCTGTACTAAGGTTTATTACAGTCCTACTTGTCTGGGTATGACTCTATACATACCCTGTACTTAGGTTTATTCTGACAGTTCTACTTGTCTGGGTATGTCTCTATACATACCCTGTACTAAGGTTTATAACAGTCCTACTTGTCTGGGTATGTCTCTATACATACCCTGTACTAAGATTTATTCTGACAGTTCTACTTGTCTGGCTATGACTCTATACATATCCTGTACTAAGGTTTAAAACAGTCCTACTCATCTGGGTATGTCTCTATACATACCCTGTACTTAGGTTTATTCTGACAGTTCTACTTGTCTGGGTATGTCTCTATACATACCCTGTACTAAGGTTTGTTCTGACAGTCCTACTTGTCTGGGTATGACTCTATACATACTCTGTACTAATGTTTATTCTGACAGTCTTACTTGTCTGGGTATGTCTCTATAAATACCCTGTACTAAGGTTTATTCTGACAGTCTTACTTGTCTGGGTATGACTCTATACATACCCTGTTCTAAGGTTTATTACAGTCTTACTTGTCTGGGTATGATTCTATACATACTCTGTACTAAGGTTTATTATACCCCCCGCAAACAAAGTTTGGGGGGGTATATAGGAATCACCTTGTCCGTCTGTCCGTCTGTCTGTCTGTCTAGCTGTCTGTCTAGCTGTCCGTCCGTCCGTCTGTCTAGCTGTCCATCTGTCTGTGCAATTGTGTCAGGTCCATATCTTTCTTACAGAGGGACATCAGAATCTACTACTCCACACTAAGATTGACCATGACCTAAGGGTGTGTCATGACCTTGACCCAAGGTCATTTGGGGAAGTTCAAGGTCACTGGAAGAAAAATTTCATAATTCGTGTCTGGTCCATATCTTTCTTATGGATAAACTTGATAGGTTCTCATTTCACACAAAGATTGACCATGACCCAAGGGTGTGTCATGACTTTGGGTCAAGGTCATTTGGGGAAGTTTAAGGTCACTGGAAGAAAAATTCCATAATTCATGTTTGATACATATCTTTTATGGATAAACTTGGTAGGTTCTCATTTCACACAAAGATTGACCATGACCCAAGGGTGTGTCATGACCTTGACCCAAGGTCATTTGGGGAAGTTCAAGGTCACTGGAAGAAAAGGTTCATAATTCGTGTCCGGTCCATATCTTTCTTATGGATAAACTTGGTAGGTTCTCATTTCACACAAAGATTACCCATGACCCAAGGGTGTGTCATGACTTTGACCCAAAGCCATTTAGGGAAGTTCAAGGTCACTGGAAGAAAAATTTCATAATTCGTGTCCGGTCCATATCTTTCTTATAGATAAACTTGGTAGGTTCTCATTTCACACAAAGATTGCTCATGACCCAAGGGTGTGTCATGACTTTTATCCAAGGTCATTTGGGGAAGTTTAAGGTCACTGGAAGAAAAAGTTCTTAATTTGTGTTTGATACATATCTTTATTATGGAAAAACTTACTTCTGAAAAACCCAGCGGGGGGTATTTTGTCCCGTTTGGACAGTTCTAGTTCTGACAGTCCTACTTGTCTGGGTATGACTCTATACATACTCTGAACTAAGGTTTATTCTGACAGTCCTACTTATCTGGGTATGACTCTATACATACTCTGTACTAAGGTTTATTCTGACAGTCCTACTTATCTGGGTATGACTCTAAACATACTCTGTACTAAGGTTTATTCTGACAGTCGTACTTATCTGGGTATGACTCTATACATACCCTGTACTAAGGTTTATGACAATCTTACTTATCTGGGTATGACTCTATACATACTCTGTACTAAGGTTTATTACAGTCTTAAGAAATTAATTCTACGTTATTTTTTGGATTTTTTAAATATTTAAAAAAAAAATACATTGGAAATATGTACCAGAGGATTAATTTATTTATAAAAAAAAAAGCCCTTGGACTCGGGATGTATATTTCCTGTTTACAAGCACCTGTGGACTAGTATTGCTAATGCCGCACTCTTCATATTCTTTCTTTCTGTGATAAGATCTGATATTTTTTTCATGCTTTGTTAAAATATCACTTTTATGCAATAAATAAATTAAGTATTTCATTGCTTAAATGCAATAAAGTTCTATAAAATATTCCAGCACTTGTTCGAAAAGCATTAAAGTTTGATGAACAATTAATTTCGCTGATCGACTCGACAGCGAAATCCTTGAAAATTGAATGAAACGACGAGAGCTTGTCCCGAGACACAGATTATTCTAACGAGATGAACTGAACCACGATATTGTCTATTACATTTACGGAAATGTACATTTTGGTAAAATAAAATTATTCTTACTAAACATTTCACAATAAAAATAGATCTATAAAACGTTGCAGCTTCAATCCAGAGACAATGGAGTTGAAAGATGTCGGTAAATTTTGCTGAATTCGCGGGGGAGGGTGTATAGCGATAAATCAGGAATGACCCAGACACGGCATCGTTATTCTTCCCTGAAGGCCTCCAGATCACTGTAATCTGACTGACTTACTGGAGGTATAGAAAGTGTAGAAATCCAGAAAAAACACGAATCGTAAAAACGTAAAATAAAAGATACACAGACCCTAGAAACTCCAGCTGTGAGATCAGGCCTCAGGATCATGAAAGAAACTTAGACTTAAGTCAAATTTTTTATTACCTATAAAATATTTATTAATTATGGAATTTTTTTTCTAAATTTGCCCATAACAAAGCCTTAGTGAAACAATATTAAAAATATTTAAATTTTGGTTTGCTTGACTTCTACAACATTTTATAATTAAAATAAAGATTTTGACTTAAGCTTAAGATCTTTCATGATATCGGGGCCAGGTGACCGATACCAACATTATAGTCAATTTTGATAGGTTCTGTTACCAGATGGCTAACATTTGACTTGACTGGTTTACGCTAAATGAACATTCGTTATATCTTGGAACAAATATCTTTAAAAAAAAAAATGTATATTTACATCAAATAAATTTCTTTCTTTTATGCGACCGGATCGATAAATAGGCGTATATTGTTTTTTTTGTTCTGTCTGTCTGTTCGTTTGTCTGTTATCAGCTTTAACCGTCGCCATTACTTTTGAACCGTGAGAGTTAGAGACTTCATAGGACAATTTCCACCTTAGTATAGACTTTCAGTAAGGCGTGGCATTCTCCGCGTTACATATAATTAGCTTCTGAAATTTACACAGCATTCCTTCACTGTTTAAATATACATGAGATAGAAATTCCGACAGATGCCATTAATTAAACGTTTGGGAGTTATCTTACTCTAGACTAGAGCATTTATCAATAACAAAGGAAATTACTCCCGATTTTTTTTGTTTTTATTCACTAAGATATTCCTGGGTTTTCTTGCATGTCAGCTGTTTCTGGTAATTTGATCACAACAACAGTGTTTATTGAATTGTGTGCAGCTTTTAATGTCCACTAAGGACCAACAATTTCCAAAAATGGCTGCTATTGCTAAGGTGGTAAATACTACTTGTCCTTTAGAACTAAAAATAAAGAAGATATTGGCAACTGATGCCATAAATCAGTGTCTGTGACTGAGACGCTAGAGTTACCTTTTTTCTTTGCCAGTGCTGAGGAGGTTGACCTGGTGACCTATCAGGAGCCAGGAGTCCGGCCGATTGGTCAGTATGGATATAAACGGGTGTGGTGGTGACCTGTAAAAACAGGACAATAGGGTTGTACTGTACCTGTCATTGTTTATTAGCACAAAATAGTGTAAACAAATGACAATAGCTGATTTGGATGGTAATCATACACCAATAATGCATTAATAAATAGGACACACACCTCTGAACTAAATGCAAAACCACATCCAAGTTTTTAAGAAATATTGAAAATTTTTCTGCCTAATAGACAAATATGCCTAATAGACAAATATAAAATACACGGTTACTATCTAGAAATATAAGCAATTTATGGCAAGGGTAAGAAAGCGCACTATCACGTTTTCCACCCGAGCCCAAATAGTTCTTATATTTCAAGACAGAACTTACCATGTATTTAATTTATCTATAATTTAATATTACATTTGAGACCTCTAAAACAACCTTTTTTTAACCATTTTAGGCACATTTCCGCAGTTGAAACTAAAATGCCATTGTGTAAAAATTGCAATATATTTGACGTCACGCTTTTAGAAGGTCAGAATACATACAAAAGGCTCATTTCGGAATTGACCGTGCAAAGCTTTGGTTTATAAGGTTATATTTATTATTGTTATGCAAAGAGTAATGCAGGATAGATTGATTTTTAAGCCAGTGTAACACCAAAAATGAATTATAAAAAAAATAAGACATTACTTATAAACTTTTTAGAACATAAATAAATAAAGACTTTTCAAAAAATTATTGCCCCGGTCATTTTATTTACCAATTAATTTTTTTTACATTTCTTTGAACCATTTTGAATTACATACATGCAGATATAAGTTACGAATTAAGTAACTAAATTGAGATTTGATTACTTCAAAATGACTAAGGTCTGAGAATTACATGTAGCTCTGTATCATGTGAAGTTTCTAAATACCATCACAGAAATAGCTAATAATTTATTTTCCTAATAACTTACATTATTATGTACAAGGACACTACAAAAGTTAATGTCCTTTTTAAAAAATCCTACCTTTATTTGATTCTGACATGCAGTAGTGCAAAACACATGTATTATACCATAAGTACTGCAATATAGCAAAAGCCCTGCAATATAGCTTTCACTCTTGATTGTATCCATCAGTAAATGAAATACTTTAGAAATTAATATGTAAAATCAAAAACATTTTTTTTCATTTCGCAGATTTCACTCTTAATTGTATCCATCAGTAAATGAAATACTTTAGAAATTAATATGTAAAATCAAAAACCATGAGCCCGTGGGCTTGAATGGTCACCTGACTATAATACAAACCCAAACAAAAAAGATTTTCAGAGAACTAATACATTTTCACAATACCATAAACATGCTTGAAGTGATGTAACAGTCACGTTAGTTTCTGATTACAAACTAGATCAATTCCTCCCATATCCCAAAACTTAAACCTTCTCTGAAATTATGTTTTCATGTCTTAGATATATTTTGAAGACAATTAGCATATTTTATTTTATTTTTTTAAAGAAATAGATAGAAATACCTCCAGTTTCCATGCTTGTTGAAGGATGACACGTTATTCATGATATCTAGTCGTTAGAGTATTAAACATGCTTGCTTTCTGAGCATTGTTTGTTCCAGAAAAACTGGCAAAAAGATTTGATCATATTGCTTCTATACCAACATTCTTTAAATTTCTAGGTTTATAACCAGCATTCCTGTATTTTAAATCTATTGAAAGCATGTTTTTAACAAATCAACATTTTAAAAAGGAAATTTTCACATTATCAGAAATGAAAATTTAATCACTGTCTAGTTTGTTGGGTGTAAAGTTTGAAATGTGGGATAATTTCTTTTATGGCTAAAAGTGCAAGTGCTTTAAGATCTGAACACAAGGTAATAAACAACAATAAATTATCTACAGATCAACTACCTTTATCTTGCCATTATACATTTATTGCATGATAGTGATAACTTAGAACCAATCAGATAAAGCATTGTTTAGAATATTTATAATGAGGTATAATAATATAAGTGGGTTTTTCTTGTTTTCCATTCAGATGTGAAAAATACTTATTTTCACTTTCTTTTGCAAACACAAGGGGATATCAAATCTGATTAATTTTTCCTATGTAATATCTATCTCCTTTGTATATCAGTCTGTCGGTCAGAAAAACATAAATCTTCGCATTAATTTAAATAAGGAAAGTCAAGGCTTTCATTATTACCTGCAACAAAACCTTTCCAATATAGGCTTAGAATTTTGATCCCATTATCTTGAAGTTTGGCGTTCTTTTCAAAAAAATTAAAATTACCTTTGCCCTGGTCATAATTTCTAAATGTCATTAAGTAGAGGAACTGGTTTCTTAATCATTTCATTTGTATGTACATTACCTGCGGATATACCTTTCAAAAATAATAATTTTTGACTGCTGCATGGTCCTTGACCTAAAACTTGAAAAAGAGAAGATAACCTTCATATTTTACCCAGCAACACCTTCAAAGAGGTAAATCAATTTTGACTTCATGACCTTGACTTAGATGCTTGAAGAACACACAAACAAAACAGTTACATTCCTTGTTTGTTGTTTAAAGTCCCTCTCAAGAATTTTTTCTCATATGGAGACACATCCACTTGCTGGTGGAGAGCAGCAAATTTTGACCTACACTCGGCACTCAGAGCTGTTGAGCAGTGAGGGATCTTTTACAAGCCAGAACTTACTGCAACATATTTCCTTGGTTCATAGAATCTCATCCAAAGGACCAATCTCAACGTCCCACAATGGAACAATGTGTATAAGTGCATTCACACCACTAGGACAACAGTCTTTGAATTTGCTTGTTCTTCTTGTTTTATCAGCAGGGTTGCTTTGAATTTGTTTTAGATACTGTATACATGCAGGGTTATTTTCACCCCATCTAATTTTCATCCTGTTATACATGCAAATGATTTTGCCCCAGTTTGAATTTGCCCAAACTCAGTTCTACTTAAGAGATAAGGCTTTTTTTTTTTATTTGCCCAGTTTCAAATTCACTCAAATGTGAAAGGGCGAAGGGGCAATAAAAAAAATGGGGTGAAAATTTCCCTGTATTGAAAAGTGCAACTACATCAGTTAGCATGTTCCTACTTACCTAGATGCTGTTTTGATCAAATCAGTTAACTTGTCTCTCACCCTGCAGAAGAAACAACGTTATGTAAGAATTCTTAAGAAGAAAAACACACACGCACTGACACAGTCAGAGAATGGGTAGACTTAAGTGTCCAGAAAAAATGAAAAAAATGAAAGTTTTATAAAATGTTCATTTCTTTCCATCATATACAGGGTGTCCCAAAACATGTTACACTTTTTAACCGTTATAAAAAATTTAATGCCTCAAGTACATTAATGAAATTTAGAATATATACTAAAAATATTATAATTTTTTTTTGTCAAGCATACATTTTTTTTTACAGTTTTTTTATTAATCATAAATATTTTTTCTTAAGAATAACATAGATCATTTTATAGCAAGTTCCAAATTACGTCCCTTGGAATTAACATTGTTTGAACACTTTATCTGGGTATGTCTCTATACATATCCTGTACTAAGGTTTATTACAGTCCTACTTATCTGGGTATGACTCTATACATACTCTGTACTAAGGTTTATTCTGACAGTCTTACTTGTCTGGGTATGACTCTATACATACCCTGTACTAAGGTTTATGACAGTCTTGCTTGTCTGGGTATGACTCTATACATACTCTGTACTATGGTTTATTCTGACAGTCCTACTTGTCTGGGTATGACTCTATACATACCCTGTACTAAGGTTTAATCTGACAGTCCTACTTATCTGGGTATGACTCTATACATACTCTGTACTATGGTTTATTCTGACAGTCTTACTTATCTGGGTATGACTCTATACATACTCTGTACTAAGGTTTATGACAGTCCTACTTGTCTGGGTATGACTCTATACATACCCTGTACTAAGGTTAATTCTGACAGTCCTACTTGTCTGGGTATGACTCTATACATACTCTGTACTAAGGTTTATTACAGTCCTACTTGTCTGGGTATGTCTCTATACATACTCTGTACTAAGGTTTATTCTGACAGTCGTACTTGTCTGGGTATGACTCTATACATACTCTGTACTAAGGTTTATTCTGACAGTCCTACTTATCTGGGTATGTCTCTATACATACCCTGTACTAAGGTTTATTCTGACAGTCTTACTTGTCTGGGTATGACTCTATACATACTCTGTACTAAGGTTTATTACAGTCGTACTTGTCTGGGTATGTCTCTATACATATTCTGTACTAAGGTTTATTCTGACAGTCTTACTTGTCTGGGTATGACTCTATACATACCCTGTACTAAGTTTTATTACAGTTCTACTTATCTGGGTATGACTCTATACATACTCTGTACTAAGGTTTATTACAGTCTTACTTGTCTGGGTATGTCTCTATACATACTCTGTACTAAGGTTTATTCTGACAGTCTTACTTATCTGCTGGGTATGACTCTATACATACTCTGTATAATGGTATACACATTTTGTATTACAAGTCAATAGAAGTTATTTTAATAAAGAGAATTAGAATGTTTTACCCTGTCTTCCTTTTTTTGGACAATTTAACTCTTCAATACCTGGTAATTTTCTAAAAATAATTTAATCATTAATGGTTATCATGCTGATTTTACAAAATCTATGCTGATTTTACAAAATCTATGAAATAAAGATTGATTCATCCAAATACAAAGAGCATTCATAAAATATTTAGGTAAAAACAAGTACTTTTATTGGTATTTTTTTAATTATTTGTAGATTATTATTATACCTGACAAATATATTAAAAATAGGATTTATAAACTGCACCCCTTGGGTGTATTTATTTCCTGGAATAGCTATGATAGAGCGAATATTACAAACAATGAAAAAAAGCATTTATGGTTTGGATTACCCATTTCTGTAGGAATGTCATAAATATTTCATGAATCATTAGGTTGCAAGAATCATTCAATCATACACACGTAAAAATTTTAGTTAATAAAAATTCAAAGTTTCACTCAAAACAATTTAAGCTGCATTTATAAGAATTATATTTTTGTGTTACTATGTGTTAGATCGATTTATTTAACCTTTATGGTCAATGAGAGTTATATAAAGTATTTAAAAAATTGTTTCAGAAGTAAAACTCCCATTCAGTCAAATAAGTAGTATTATTTAAGAAATCAATATTTTACAGGACGACAATACTTGTAATTTAATATTGCTTCAATTTGCAGCTGATAAATTATTCTTCTATCCTAAATATGAACAACAGAAGTTGATGAATGTTCTTTTTCTCTGCTGTCCTTGAAATAGTTAATTTAAATTTTGTAACAAAATTTCTGTCATCATTTAAGTTGTTCATATTGCTGAGGGCCTTAATGTTTCATCACTGAACGGGAATTTTTTAAGGTTATTCTCATGGAATGTTTTGAATTGAAATGTATAAGGGTGAAATGCTGATCTGTAGCTTTCAAAAGAAAATAAACAAAAAAAATTATTCATTCTTAAAAAATTTATTTTAGAATTCAAAGTCTAGCTGTTGAGATATTGGAACCATTCATGAAGTTTGTTTTTGCTGAACCATTGGACAGCCCACAATATCAGCCAATGAAAATGTGCTTACAGAGGGGGCTACTTTGCGTAACCAGCCAATCAGATGATTGCAGAACAGTTGAACAAATCTTGGGATTTATTGCCAATATTTTGCCCTGTCTACAGGTACATTTAGTTACTGTATATACTCACCTATAAGTCAGTCCGCCTATAAGTCGGTTGTATTATTGAAACTTATGTTAGAAAGATTAACCTTCGAAAATACCAATCTCTTTATATCTTACCTATAAGTTGGACATAGAGTTTTGGACCAAAGTTTAACTCCCAAAAAATCCAACTTATAGGCGAGTATATATGGTTACTTAACATGTAGGAAATAGCAATGCAAGGTTTTACTACAAAGAATTAAAAGGTCAGGTGAGACTAAATGCAGAAAGGTACAAAGCACAAGTAAGATAGAAAATTGCAGAGGAGAATCTTAGAAGAAGCATAAAATGGTCATAAAACTAGAGAGGGGAAGTAGTAAAGAGTAATAACTTTTCTGTAAAAGCAAAATTTTACTTCTGTATAATTTTCTGTCAGCATGTCTGTTCTGTACTAGTTGTCACCTAGTGATTTGAAAGAACAAACATCCTTAGGCATAGACAGTTAATTTTGTTCAAATCATGAACCCTAAGGGGGTACATATAGGGGGGGGGGCTGTCCAACAAAATTTGATCTTAGTTTAATATGGGAATATATTGTTTGGAAAAAAAAGAGTAACAGGGAAATTAAAAAACATGATGAAGAACAACTCCACTAAGTTGACACAGGTAAGGCTTATGGCCCATGAGCCTCTGGTAATTAAGTCACTGGATATTAGATAAAAGTACTGTATACAGGGTTATTTTCACCTTTTCACACTTGCAAACAATTTTGCCACATTTTAAATTCGCCCAGTCACAATTCTGTTTAAGAAAATATGCTGTGTTTTTTTTAATTTGCCTTGTTTTAAATTCTTCCAATTATGTGTAGAGACTGGAGCAGAAATAAAATGTGCAAACAGTAGTTTCTGAATAAGATTCTCAAGAATGCCCTGTCCTAACCACATATTTTATAAGTATTTAACCCTGGATATATTGAATACTCTGATTTCGAAGTTTTTAGCTCTACTGGTCAGAGACCAGTTTATGCGATAGTAATGCGTCCGTCTTCCGACTGTCTAGCTCTCGGTCTGTCTGTAAGCAATTTTTAGCCGGGCTCATTGCTCGTAGAGCAATGCCCGGCTATTGCGACGGTGAGCAAGAGGAAATGCTGCTTCTTCACCGCCAAATTGAGTTTACGAGTAAAAATATAGTACGTACGCCCAGCTGCTGTTGAGAAAACAAAATCCATTCATACACCTTAAGAAATAGTAAATCGAATATTTTTATCAAAATATTAAATTGTTTAATATTTTTCCTGGCTCCTTTGACTAATATTTTACAAAGCAATTCAAAGGGTGCGAAAGGTTTTCACCAGGTACCCCTGTCTACGTCATATTCTATAAATAAAGGTTGTACAATCAGGCTAACACAAATGTAGGGAACATCATTAATGACTTGATGCAAAACTCCCCGCTGAGGACACATCAATGCAGAGTCATTTAACCTTAATTGATCTTGCTGCATCGGTGTTTATTTACTTCTGTTTGTATATAAAACCGGGTTACCCGAAAACATCATACATGTGATAAATATTTTACGCTGTTAAATTCTAGCTATATTTTATTTGATTTTAAAATTTTTTTAATACTATACATGCC
Organism: Saccostrea glomerata; assembly: GCA_003671525.1. Taxonomy (NCBI): domain Eukaryota; kingdom Metazoa; phylum Mollusca; class Bivalvia; order Ostreida; family Ostreidae; genus Saccostrea; species Saccostrea glomerata. The sequence goes on along the minus strand of PRKT01000006.1, from coordinate 4,053,268 downwards.
ATTGAGATATTTTTGTGTGTAACATATCCTCTAATTACGTCTGAACTTGATTTTAAACTGTCACCACGGTCCTTGTTCATTACCCTGTAAATGAGCCCGGCTTTCAGTACTTCTGAGTACTTTGATTTAAAATGCTACTCCTCCTACAGTTTTGGTCTGATTTCAATGTAACTTGGCACACAAGTAGACTGCTCTAAGATACATAATTCTGTATATTAGTTTTTGATTTTTATGAACAGTGTTGCCATGGTTACTAAAAATAGAATTTTCTGTGAGATACATTCAAATTGCTACTCCTCCTATTGTTTTACTCTGATTTCAATATAACTTGACACACAATATAACTTGGCACACAAGTAGACATCACTAAGATACATAATTCTTTTTATAGGTTTTGGATTTGGATGAATGGTGTTGCTGTGGTTACTAAAAATAGAAATTCTGTGAAAAAACAGTCGAAATGCTACTCCTCCTACAGTTTTGGTCTGATTTCAATATAACTTGGCACACAAGTATACTACACTAACTTAAAGATACATAATTGTATATATTGGTTTTTGATTTTGATGAATGGTGTTGCCTTGGTTACTAAAAACAGAAATTTCTGTTAAATACTTTCAAAATGCTACTCCAAATACAATTTGAGTCTGATTATAATATAATTTGGCATGCAAGTAGACTACACTGAGATCGATACATATATATAATTATCAGTTTTGTTTTTTTTCAATTTTGATGATTGATGTTGCCATGGTAATTTAAAATTGAAAATTCTGTGAAATTTTATTAAAAGCTATTCCTACAGTTGCAGTTTTATTGCAGTCTTGCCACAAAAAGAGATCATTATTCTATTTAAGTCCTAACTGCTACTTTTCTCTTCCTTTATTATAAGTACAAACTAGTAGAGCTACAGTCTCAACAAAGACTTCTGGTTCTGGGTCCCACTGAATTTGAGATTAACAAGTTTTGACTGTACTACAAATTTAATTGCATTCACATGACAGTCAATGTAAAGGAAACTAATGCAATAAGAAGAAATGACTGACTGAATGAATGCCTTTCATTAAGATGAATGTTGACTGAAATTTAGTATATAAATTGTTATGCCACTGATTTGTCTACAGGTTTTTTGTGTGTGTACCCGATCATAGCAAGGAGCACATTAGAGGGTGTGACTAATCAAAAGGATGCTAACTCCTCCATGGCACCTGATTCCCTTCTGATGTATTTAGAGGTCTCTCTCTGCTCCTGATTTTAATTGTTTGAATGGACTTTTGAGCCTGATAATAGTTAGATATCTTTATATTCTACACATACTACATAGCCAGTATCATGACTTTTGATATCCTCTTCAGCAAAATTTGATTTTCTAAGATTCTTAGTTGTACTTTTATAAACACACTCCTCCTCAGTTGGATTTGTGTTTTTATGCATATTTCTTCATGTGATATGATAATGGATAAAATTTTAGCTCATCTGAACCAAAGGCTTTAGAAAGCAGCATTGCTATGATTAATTCATAATACAAAAGCATCCTCAGGTAGTGTAGATTCAAGTTTTTTCTTTCAAATCATGGCTTCTGGGGTTAGGCTGTGGCCACAACAGGGGATCAGAGGTATACACAGAAACTTATAGGAAATAGCTTTTAAAGTCTAAAGCTTCTCAAGAACAGCAGGGCCATGCTTTAAACAAGCATCCCCAGATAATGTAGATTAGAGTTTGTTCAAATCATGAACCCTGGGATCAAAGTTAATCAAAGGCAGATGAAGCAAGTTAAAAATCTTTTTTTTCAGGAACAGCAAATGCATGACTTATCATATTAAAACAGAATCATCCTTAGGTGTTGTAGATTCAGATATGTTTAAAACATGACCCCTAGGGGTAGGGTGTGGGAACATTTGACAATGAAAGATTACATGGGATTACATGTATATAGGAAAAGATCTTTGAGGGTTGGACCACTTATATTTTAAACTTTTTAACCTAGAATTGATTTCTGCTTTCTCCAGCCAAAGTGGTCAGGTGAGGGGTGGGACACATAGGTCTCATGTTCCTTTGATCTTTAAATTAAAAGAATTGTCACTAGTCCTTTTGATGTGGAAGCATCTTCAGGTTTCTATAGATTCAAATTTGTTCAGTTCATGACCCCTGGGTAAGGTGGAGCCACAGTGGAGATAAATGTTTCATATGATGATATTGAACAGGGGCCTCTGTTACTAATTATAGACAAATTTCATAAGATTTAGTGACCCAACAGTTAAGGCACTGACTTTGGAGACAGTGTTATAGAAATTAATTATGTTTGGTTTACCTTTATTGATTATGTTTGGAAAACCCTGTTTGTTGCAACTCACTTCATTTTGTCTACTAGATAGATTGACATGATGCACCTGCAGTTAACTGTCGATGTCTAGGTTTGCACCTGTGCTGTGAAAAACAGTTGGGAATTTGATGTTTGTTTGTCTGCTTTCTCTTGTTATTAATATTTAAAATATGGCCTGGAAGAATGGTTTTGTTTTTAAGGATCTGAATATTGAATACTGTCTGTAAATATCAGACATCAAGTGTTAGTAAACTTCTGTACATTTTCAGCTTAATTCTTCCCTGGGAAGGCTGAACCAGTTTCAAAAAAATTTGGTATAAAGCATTTATGGGTGAAAAGAAATAAAAGTTATGAATTCTATAATTCAATCTCGGCCTCCCTAGGCTAATATACAAAAGCAATGATCCCCTTACCTTAAGAATTAATTATTCAGTTTTACTTATTTAGATCATATTAATTCCCACAGTAAAAATATTTGATCTTGACCAAAGAATGGGTGGACTTAACTGGTCAGAAAAAATGCCGTAAATTTAGATTTCATAAAATGTTAATAGTTTTCCATCATATAAACCACCGATATCTTAACTGTATATTTATGGTTCAGATGTGAATTTATAATCCTCTTTTCGAGGTAAACTAAATGAATATTGAATGCATGGTGCCTGAAGATTTCTTGAATATCAATAGATAATCAGGGTCACGCATTTTTAATCGTCTGAATACATAGTCAGCACATGTTTGTCAGCTGTTCTTACGAAAACTGTAGTTGTATATTGAACAAAATAATGTCATATTAAAAGGAGAAGAGCCGACAAATGTGCGCTCACACTTAATTTAACAAAAAACATGTTCAAAACAAACTTCTCGCTTCCATTGTTATGACTTTGATTGTGCTATTAAATATTGCAATTCATCACATGATGTCCACCTGTGAGTGTACTAGTGGAAACAATTACATTGTATTCTTCAACCTGACCTCGATGTGAATTACTTACATGTTTGGTTGCCGTTTTCAGAATTTAGCACATTAAAAGTTGTTTTAATTTTGTGTGTCCTCACGGTATAAAAAAATCATAATGACATAGTTGAAATATTCCAAACACGTATTCGAATTTCTAGAGAGAGAGACAGGTAGAGATAGAGAGAATTGTCAAAACTGACACTGATCGATAACCCGCCTCCTATTAATATTGATAGCGTGACCTAAAAACCACTCTGGGTACATGTCAAATTCTGGAAGACAACACTAATGTATCGTTGCTTCAATTTTGATTCATGGCAACAAGGCATTGCTTTTGTACTTATGTTCTAGCTAAAATTATCTTGTACATGTATATGTTGCTCTTTCTATTGCTTGTAATATATATTGAATTCACTGTATTCACAACTTGCTAGAGTAATCGCAAAAAGATCCAAAATAGGGTGTTAAGTCCACCCATTCTTTGTTGAATGTGTGTAGCCAGGGCACATGCCCCATGTTAGAGCTAAATTAAATCATATTAAAAGCTACACTTAAGTAATCTTTTTAACTTAAAGGGATTCAAGTTTGTTCAAATGAAGAGTGCAACCCTCTTTCAAGTGGAGAAATGAAGTATTAATAAAAATGTAATGACAACGGAGAAAATCTTCTTCTCAAGAACCACTGGTTAAGAAAAGACACTTACATGAAAGCTTAATTTGGTAGTGTTGATTTAAAATGTTTAAGTTTTATCAAATAATAATCTTGTACTCTACTTAAAGAAACAGTGATATGTCAATTGAAAAAAAAAAATTTATTGATTATAATGTACAAGTACAGTGTATATTATTAATATCTGTGTCTTGAACTGCAAGGAGAGGGTGTACATAGGCCTTGCCTGTTGCCCAATCCTTATTGTATATTTATTCAATAAAACATTTTAAAGTACAGAACATAATGAAATGGGAATGAAAATGGAGGTCAGAGTTCACAATGAAACAGATTACACAGGTTTTGGATTAAACAGTTTTCACTCTAATTTATATTTAGAATATTGAATCTTTAGTTACCCTTCCAATTTCTAGGATTTTTCAAGCACTAAAATCCTTGCATGTTTAATTTTTTTCCTGTAGGTAAAAGACAAGAATTCCTTAGGAAGTGCTGCTCAATTTGTTATGGGAGTTGTTGATGTATGTCTTACCAGAATTCCGAAAGAGGATGCAAATTTCCAGAAGATACTGACATACCTAGTGGATTTGTGCTGGGAGATTCTCAGCCATTCTCTTGATGTCTCTATAATTATGTGTTACCTTGTCAAGGCTGCAGAAATGGCCCCCATGGTACAAAGTCTTTATTTTGTAACAGTTGCCGTGCAATAAATATCTGTATCATTTACTATAGACCAGATTTTATTTATGTGCTTGAAATATTCGTCATAAGAGATTATTGACCCATACTTACAAGATTTTGTCTCGTTAATCAATAATAATAGTTTTGTTTTGCCAGCCATTTTCCAACATCTGATGATAAATACCTTGGCAGTGTCAAAATTTATGAATTTTAACTACCCAGTAAATGTGATACATGTATAAACAGCCCAGAAATTTGAATGTTATTTGATTTTTTGGATCAAATTTTTACTTTTAATATTTGTGTAGTGAAAAATAATTGGGCAAGGCATTGTATTGGCTGAATCTGACCCCCTAATTTGAACCAAGAATAGAATATACCCAGTAGTTAAAATTGAGATAGTTTGTAGTTGATAACTTAAAATGATACTACCTTGCTTTAGAAGCAACTTGGATTCAGAGCTTACACAGAGGCCACTAGAGGGTCAGAAGTAATTTCCTCAGTTCTGGTGGAATTTGTCAAGTTTTAAACACTTTTCACTTGGAAAACATTGACCACATTAGTTTGCCTTTTTGAGATTTTTATACGCGAATCGTAACTACTCGGCCATTTCGGTAACCACACATCTTTTTATTGGTTACAGAAAAGATTGAGCGTGATCCGATTGTTTTTAATACACAAAATGTATCAGATAGTAGTTTATAAAATAATTGTTACTTTGGAAGATAGGTGATCTTGGTGTTCTATATTATCTGAAACAAGATATGCTTTAAAGTCAAGGAAAAATTGCATATAAATGAGAAATTTCCAAAATTGACATATTTCTTGACCTTCCAGTGACTTTTATGTATCCTATAACTTAGAACCAATGCTCCTTTTGTGAAAAACATTTTCTCTTTTAATAACTTATCTTCCCACAAACTTGTGAAATTTTTGCAATCCATATTATGATTAAGAAAACGCTGATGATTCCTATTTCGTCATTTAACAAATTCTGTTTCTATTGCTCTAGGCTTTGTCTTCAGACAGCAACCTGCTCTCTATGGGAAGTCTACTTCTGAAAACGGACATAACGGATGCTGTTATTCTACTTACAGCAGGTATTTTATAGTTTTATTTTAAAAACCATTTATAAATTTATAGAGAGAGAGAGATTAATACCAAAAACAAGAGGGCTTATGATAGTTAAAGTTGAAATCAAGCCTCTGTTAAATTTAGATTGTTGAAATCATTATCAGGACATTATATTGGTGGTCTATCCCTACATCAGGAAGAGCAGATTGATTGGGCCCTTTGATCTCTGGTATCAAATTTATCCATTGAAAAATTGAATACAGATCAGATGGATAGCATGTATAACATTTAAAATTTCAGTCAAGAGGATTTTGGAATCTGAATCAGGAAACCTGAGCTCAGTAGCCATTGCGTCCCTCATTCTGCCTATTCTACAGATTCTGTCAATGTCTAGTTCAGGGTCAAGGACACGAGAATTGAAATCGGCCATCTCTGTGTCTGGAGAAGTCCTTCAAATCATAGAGGACAGACTGGTGAAAACACAACAGAGTGGGGGAAAACAGGTGAGGCTATTAATAGATCAGGGTACTTTTTGTCCTTCACCGTACACAGTAACTTGACCTGACAGAGGAGCCTGTAAGTTATCATGTAGACGATTCTTCTCACTTTCATGTTAAGATAGACCACAGAAGCAATCAGTACCTGGCCCAATAAACACAAAACTTTTAGAGAAATAATAATAACCTTACTGTCTGAATCCTAAGATTAAACAAAAAATTCTTTAGATTAATTAAATGTACTGTAGAATCACAAATTTTTGTGGGGATAAAATTTGGTTGATTTCTTTTCAAAAATAGTTCCATGGGCATTTATTTTTGTTGTTTTGAAAGTAATCCTATTCAATATATAGTCATATAAAATTTCGTGTGGGATTTAATTTCGTTGATAATTGTTAACAACATAATAAGCGAAATTTAATCCTCCATGAATATTTGTGCTTTTACAGTATTATATCCTTATTGTACTAAGATCAAACCGGAAATGTGTTCTTAATGAAAATTTCTCAGCTTCAAGGTGACCTTTTAGTTTTCTCATTTTCAAAGTGGATATTAATATTTAATGATTATGTTGGTTGGAAATCATTTCTTGGCCACAATTTGTCTCCCACTTTCATTAACTTGTCTTGATATTCAGTGTCTTTGACCTAATTTAAAAAAAAAAACATGTAATAACTTTTCAATGGGATGTGCATCATTTTAAGGTCTTTTGACCTTGACCTGGAACTTTGACCCTTTTTTTCAAAAGATAACTGAATATTTTTAGCATCAGAAGAGAAAGTTTTTTTTATTTTTTTATCATCTCTTCTAGGTTAGAGACAAGAAGAACTCGTGCAATAGTAAGGTGTCCATCCATCTGTCTGCAAATAATGTTTCAAAATGCTACTCCTCCTCTATTTTAGGTCCAATTTCAATATAATTTGGCATACATTGTCAAGTAGACTACACAAGAGACATATGATAGTTTTTGATTTTAATGAACAGTGTTACTATGGTTGCTAAAAATAGAAATTCTTTGAAATACTTTCAAAATGCTTCTCCTCCTGCACGTTTTATGCTCTTTACCAGTAAATTCTGACCATGGATGTCATATGTACATAAAGCTGGTACTTTGACTGTTAATATCTGCTTGGTATTTTCATCTTAAAGTGGTAACTTTGTTAAGGTAACATAAAAGCTGGGTTCCAAAGGGGTAGAAGTGATATTTCTTACACATTATATTTTTTTGAATTTTTTTTTATTTATTGACTATCTTATAGAGAAATGATTAATTGTTATTAGAAGATAGAGATCATGTTTTTATTATTGTTTATCTACTTCTTATTTACATTTTGTATTTTTTTTTTATTAAGGAAGATATTAAACTTTCCTTTTTTTCTTTGTAGAAGACATCTCAGTTTACCCCACACCTGACATCCTTCACCTTCCAGAATGATAACTTTTCCTTTCTGGCTCGAGTATTGGAGGAGGAGGAGGACTTTCCCAGACTGTGGCTCCAGAACCTGGTTAATTCTGTCTCCAGACTGAAGCTTGTGCCAGTCCAGTTGTCCATCACTGTGTCTGCTCTCTTTGTGTTGTCACCAGGGAAACACTGGGCTGACCAATCACTGAGGGCCTTACAAGCAATATCCAAGGCTGATCATAAACAGGTACCATTCTAAGGTCCTAAATGTTACTTTGGGTTATTGTAAAATTATTCTGTCTGTTTGTCTGTCTGTCAGGTTTTTGATCTTGACCATGAATCTCTAGAGAAGAAAAAAATGAAGGGGATAAGGATGAGTGTAAGGGCAGCTATACTTATAAATCTCTGTCTGATCTTTTAATTTGGGGAAAGAAATTTCTAAAACATATGAAGCACATGTACTTGTATTTTATTCCAAGATGAACATGCTCTGAAGAACAGCAGGGCGGAGATAAATATTGTGGCTCTGTATAAAGTCCTCTTGTTAGAAGAGATGACACTCCTCATATACATTAGGTTGTTGGTCTAAGACAGAAGCCAGAATGGGGATCTGCTCCCTTAATTACTTTGTTTACTGCTGTAAAAGTTGATTGTTTTTTGAGAGTTAGCTTATTTAAGGAATCAATGTCTAGTTACTATAGTATGCCAGGTCATCAACTCTAGTGGGAAACATGGGATAATTTGCATAACGGGCAAAGCCCGTTATGTGTAAATTATTCCATGTTTCCCACTAGTGTTGATGTCCCTGGTATACTGTACTAACGAGACAGTGATTCCTTATATTTCCATTTCATTGTGAAAAAAATTGTAGATTTTAAACTTTGAAAAATGTAGGCATAGATTTAATTTATAGAAGGACTCCCATGCCAATTTCAACAGTCCTTGCCCAAACACAAAGGCAGCCGCACGAGATTTACATGCATATTTGGCCTCCTTGGCGTCAGACACAGAGACAGCTGCACACGAGATTTGCATGCATATTAGGCCTCCTTAACTCCTGACCTATCGACCTGCCTAATTTACATTCCGGTAGAATTATCAAGAAATCAACTCTGCTTACTTTCAAAGAGTTATCAACTTATCACAGAGAAATGGAAATATAGTCTTTTATTCTCAGACTGATACAGTTGAGAGCAGGGATAGTTCATTGATGTATCTTATTCTTTGACTGATACATTTGAGAGTGGGGACACTACCATTTTTCTTTTTCTGTCTTTAATTATTAAATTTGAACGAGATCATAAAAACACCGATTCTACAATGGCTTAATTTCCGAATAAACTACGCTTAATTTCAGGGTCCTATAAAGTCTAGATTGCCTCTTGTTCTCTAAAGGCCTCCAGTTATTGGACAAGATGATTTACAGTGTTGATTTACCTCGAATAGAACACCAGAAATTGTTTTTCTTACATCCTGTAAATTATTGTCAGTTTCTGTATGATAGGGAAATTAAAACACAAGACTTTATAGACACGAGGGTTAAATAGTGGATGGTTTTTATTGCGATGTTGGCTGATTAAGATCTCTATTATTGGAATCCAATCCCAATCCTATTTTCAATGTTTTGTCTTGTTTATACCTCGATCCTGCCAAATTAAGATTCCAAACGATAAGAAACATTGTTAATTTTTTAATACATGTATCTGTTATCCCCTCGCAACAGCTTGGAAGGATACATAGTAACAAGCTTAAATTGTGTGTGTGGTGGTGATGGGGAGTGGGGTAGTTTGTCATTGTGTATTAAACTGATGTTCAATCTTTGATTTACTGTGAAGTCATTAATTTTCGTTAGGGTTTAATTTTTTAGATTTTTGAGGTATGTAGAGACCACCTAGTCATGACCACCACAAAATGTAAAATTTCATATATATTACTACTCAACACTTCTCCAAACACAAAATTAAATCCCTACCTATCAATAATTTTTTCTCAAACCTTGAAAATTTGCCCCCGCAAGAATATGTGATTTTACAGAAAATACTTATATTTTAATTTATTCATCTGGTATGTGATCTCATATTCAAATCATAGAAATAAAATGAATGAGGGGATAATAAACCAAAATACAGTATTTTGCTTCTTGCATGTTTCTAATCCAAGCCTGGAAAAACATCAAAATATATTTTTATTAAATGCTATGATTGTTAAATGAAAAATGCAACCCTGGCAAGTTTAAGTACATGATACAAAGAAATATTTGTTAAGAAATAATAAGGTGTACATAATCCTTTTATATACAAGAACAATTGACCTCAAGGAAGTTCATTTTGAAAGATGTTTTTCAAAATAATTTTTTATTTACATAGGCATGCTACTTTTTACCCCTGTACATCTACCAGCTGAACAAGTGCATCCATCCAGAGTACAAGCTCAGCATCATGAAGACTGTCCCTAGCGTAGCGCAACACAAGGTAAAGATTAAGTCAATTAAAGTACAAAGCATTCTTCTGTACATGTAGCGCAACACAGGGTAAAGATTAAGTCAAAGTACAAAGCATTCTACTGTACATGAAGCTCAACACAAGGTAAAGATTAAGTCAATTAATGTACAAAGTATTCTACTTAACACAAGGTAAAGATTAAGTCAATTAGTGTACAAAGTGTTCTACTTAACACAAGGTAAAAATTAAGTCAATTAATGTACAAAGTATTCTACGTAACACAAGGTAAAAATTAAGTCAATTAATGTACAAAGTATTCTACGTAACACAAGGTAAAGATTAAGTCAATTAATGTACAAAGTATTCTACTTAACACAAGGTAAAGATTAAGTCAATTAATGTACAAAGTGTTCTACTTAACACAAGGTAAAGATAAAGTCAATTAATGTACAAAGTGTTCTACTTAAGACAAGGTAAAGATTAAGTCAATTAATGTACAAAGTATTCTACTTAACACAAGGTAAATATTAAGTCAAAGTACAAAGCATTCTTGTCAAGTACAAAATAAGACGAAAATAGTCCCATCCACATAATCTGCAGTAAATCGGTTTTATTATTATAATATTTTTGAAAGATCATAGATATTCATGTATGATTATATCAATTGTATTCTTATATAAACATATGTACAAAACAATAAATGCAAATTACTTTTTACTGAATATTTACAAGCCCTTTGATTGAAATAATTCAGTATAATAAAAATCAAGAATAGATCTAAAATAACAACACAAACTTTAATTTTTATTACAATTTGATAGTTCAACAGGTCGACAGGTTGACAGATTGACAGGTCGACAGGTTGACAGGACGACAGGTCGACAGGTAGACAGTTTTTTTTAATAATTCAATGTATATTTATTTAGTTATATCACTACAAGTAGCATCTTAAGGGTGGGTGGGGGGAGGGGGGGGGGGCTCATATCATAAGATACATTGTTATGGGTCAGAATTACCCGAAATGCCAGCAAAGATCAATAACACAATTTAAACTTAACAATAATTTATTTACAGTAATATATAATAAGTATATGAAACATAAAGTACAAACTTAGCAAGAATCTAAAAATACATACATCAGAGTGTCCGTTGCTGCACACAATGTCCCAGTGAAAATATATCCCAGTTATATCTCAATAGTGCTTATACGACAAAGTATCTATGCATCGAATTGACAGGGTATTTATACAGTATCATAAATCTAGAATATTCTAGAAATTGTTAAAACATGATATTACTGGAAAAATCTGGACATACACAAAGTTTAAGAATGTTCTAGATAAAATGACCGAACATGTTGACCACTCTGGAACGTTCAAGAAACTTAATGTTACTACTAATATACAAGATGAAACAATACAAATACAACACATCTCACAACAACATTTACATGTACAGTACCTGGCCATAAGTGAGTCATAATTTTATTTTTACACTATATATTTCATTGAAAAACCTATTTTCATAAAAACTTGTTGTGAAGTCAATTTTAGCTCAATTTTCATGATTTTTTCACTGAAACATGCAGAATTATTCAAATTTTCTTATCTTAAATGATAAACAAAATGATACTTAAACTATTGAGAATAAATCATAAAATATTGTCATGACAAAATTTTCTAACCTCAAATTACCATGATTTCTTAGGTACAAATTGAAGTCTTAAAATTTTTGTTTAGCACTTGACCTGTGATTTCACGGTAATGCATAAAGACAAAACTATTTTTAAATACTGTGAAGAAACTACAACAAATTCTGCATTTTATGGTGTTTTAGACATTTAAAAGAAACAATAAATGACACTGCAAGAATATTTTAGAAAAATGTGTTTTCCAATGAAATATATAGTGGAAAAATAAAATTATGACTCACTTATGGCCAAGTACTGTACATTTATCACTGCATATGTAAATTAGACATGGCATAAGCATGATAAGAAGGGAATTAAATTATATTTTTTTTGACTGACCCGTAAGTGAAAAAGTAAACAAATACGGATTAAAAGTTTGAAAGTTAATCTAATATTCCAAGTGGGGGAGAGAAATGAATATAAAAAAAAGACATTGGAGTGGACCGGCAATTTCATCAGAAAAACAATGTAAAAAATAACGTGACTTTGTTTACGCTAGCGTAGCTCACAGGTTATTGTTTTCACTATTTATCTGATAAAACTGCCGACTCCTCAGTCATGTGACCTGTTATTGAATACTGTTGGTAATGATAGTTGTTCTACTTACATGGAGTTTAGTTTGAGCTCTGCTGTTTGTAGCATAATGGACTTGATTCAAACAAAGACAAAAACTTCTCTACTTTTCAAAGAATGTTTTTGAAATTGATTGAAAGAGACCAAATCAAATCATGACTTGTGATACTTCTAATTCCTCATTTTGGCACCATTGTCACCCACATCTTTTTCTTTCCCTATGTATAAGTCGTACTCTAAGAAACATATGGGTGACTCTGACAAATAGCGTAAAATTCAAAGACTAAACTGTTATATTTATCCGGAATTTGTTTTTCAGCTACACTGACAAAAGTTAAGTATATTATACT
>PRKT01000006.1:4021297-4036696 GCA_003671525.1 Saccostrea glomerata | reverse complement strand
ATATACAGTACCTGGCCATAAGTGAGTCATAATTTTATTTTTACACTATATATTTCATTGAAAAACCTATTTTCATAAAAACTTGTTGTGAAGTCAATTTTAGCTCAATTTTCATGATTTTTTCACTGAAACATGCAGAATTATTCAAATTTTCTTATCTTAAATGATAAACAAAATGATACTTAAACTATTGAGAATAAATCATAAAATATTGTCATGACAAAATTTTCTAACCTCAAATTACCATGATTTCTTAGGTACAAATTGAAGTCTTAAAATTTTTGTTTAGCACTTGACCTGTGATTTCACGGTAATGCATAAAGACAAAACTATTTTTAAATACTGTGAAGAAACTACAACAAATTCTGCATTTTATGGTGTTTTAGACATTTAAAAGAAACAATAAATGACACTGCAAGAATATTTTAGAAAAATGTGTTTTCCAATGAAATATATAGTGGAAAAATAAAATTATGACTCACTTATGGCCAAGTACTGTACATTGAATGCCTAAAAGTGTAATTTCCATTCTCTTTTCATATGCACAATGTCTGATAACAGTTAGATGTATACATCTCCATTTGACAATCCAAACCTATGACGACATGTTGACACGTCAACAGAATTACATATTTAAATAAACATGTCTACCTGTCGACCTGTCAACCCTTCGACCTGTCTACCCGTGGACCTGTCTACCTGTCGACCTGTCAACCCGTCGACCTGTCTACATGTCGACCCGTCGACCTGTTAAGCAAACATAGTAACATTTGTTTGAACAGATACATGTAATCTTTTAAATTAATTCATATGCAAGATTAAATATCTTGTTTTGTACATTTATAATCCATTTGATATAATAATTGGTTGACGATATAGAATGCAATAAAGAATGCAATCGGTTGGTATAATTCACCAACAATGGCTCTAAATATTCATTAAAATAGCATACATTTAATTCATATACAAAATATGCTAATTTATATTGTTTTGTACATTTATGAATATGAATGAATATGCAGAAATATATATTCTTACGAGGAAAAAAATGGAACTATTTTCGTCTTATAATGTACTTGAGCCAAGCATTCTACTGTACATGTAGCTCAACACAAGGTAAAGATTAAGTCAATTAATGTACAAAGTGTTCTACTTCGCTGCATTTCATTTCCGGAATTATGCATAGCATTTCCGACATTTTTTAATTTCATTTCCGACATTTTTTGTTTTCATTTCCAACATAATTTTTTGTTCATTACTGGAATTTACCTGTGCGACAATTCAATGTTTTCTAAGTAAAAGGAAATGGAATTTTAAAAGTATTTATACCAAAATATTAATAAAAATTAAAAAATAAAAACATTTAAACATTTACATGTATGGATACATGTAGCACTAAGTATAGGTAAAAGAGCTAAATGAGCATAAAAGTTTTTCACCACATTTAATGTGCACTAAATTAAATGTCAGTGACAGCACCATAATTATGTCCAAGTCACTGATAGATTTACAAAATTGGATTACAATGCTTTATTTATGATTTATTCCTTTAAATTGTTTATAAGTAAGGATATCAAATCTGTTACTATAGGAATTACATTTGTATTTGAAAAATGTCGGAAATGAAAACAAAAAAATGTCGGAAATGAAAACTAAAAAATGTCGGAAATGAAAAGTTGATAATTACCAAAAATTCCGGAAATGAAATGCAGCCTTCTACTTAAGACAAGGTAAAGATTAAGTCAATTAATGTACAAAGTGTTCTACTTAATACAAGGTAAAGATTAAGTCAATTAATGTACAAAGTGTTCTACTTAACACAAGGTAAAGATTAAGTCAATTAATGTACAAAGTGTTCTACTTAAGACAAGGTAAAGATTAAGTCAATTAATGTACAAAGTATTCTACTGTACATGTAGCTCAACACAGGATAAAGATTAAGTCAATTAATGTACAAAGCATTCTACTTAACACAGGATAAAGATTAAGTCAATTAATGTACAAAGTATTCTACTGTACATGTAGCTCAACACAGGGTAAAGATTAAGTCAATTAATGTACAAAGCGTTCTACTTAATACAAGGTAAAGATTAAGTCAATTAATGTACAAAGTATTCTACTCAATACAAGGTAAAGATTAAGTCAATAAATGTACAAAGTGTTCTGCTTAACACAAGGTAAAGATTAAGTCAATTAATGTACAAAGTATTCTACTTAACACAAGGTAAAGATTAAGTCAATTAATGTACAAAGTATTCTACTTAATACAAGGTAAAGATTAAGTCAATTAATGTACAAAGTATTCTACTTAACACAAGGTAAAGATTAAGTCAAAGTACAAAGTATTCTACTGTACATGTAGCTCAACACAAAGTACTACTGTACAACACAAGGTAAAGATTTTAAAAAGTCAATTAATGAACATAGTGTTCTACTCTACATGTAGCTCAACACCGGGTAATGAAAAATGAAACAGTCAAATGACAAAGGTGATATAAAAGTCAAATTACAAGCAAAGTTTAAAGTTTATTCATGTAGCTCATCTGTGACAAGGTGATGTTAAAGTACAAACTCTGTATTCTACTGAATTTATAAGCCCAAGATGAAGTAGAGCTTTATTTCATCAGTACTTCAGTGCCTAGAAAAGTCAAGTCAATGGCCCCACTATTCATAAAATTATGGAACCATTTTGAAATATAAGTAAACTATAAACTGCAGTTTAATTGTGTGAAATGACAATAGAAAATCTCTTCAATTTTTTATCACATGTAACTTACATTCACATCAGTACATATACAAAGTTAAGGGAAAACCGTATCATTTTGGTATTTTTAGGGACCATATCAAAATACCAGGGGACATTCTAAAATACATGTATATCATAGTATGATTTTACAATAATGCATATACTTGTATGATGACAAAATATAGGAAAATAAACAAAAAATGTGATAGGATTTGACGAAGACTGATAATAGTAATTTCTTTGTTTCAAGTTTCACTAACTTAAAAAAAAGTCATCTTACATTGGAAGTTCATGTGTATTCAGAATAATTTAATTTTATCAAACAATTAAAAAAAAAATCAATTTAGTGATCAAGAGCCGGGCCAAGTTAAATAGACTTTGTTGCAATGGAACTTTATTGTAAGAAGCAGTTGTTATACATTATTTTCTATGTATGTGACTTTTTGTAAAGCTGTGGTCAGTAGTCCAGAATAATAATGGGAGGGAAAGTGTGGTTCCTTGCCAGTGGATGTCAATATGTTGGACTGTGGTTCTGATTTTATCATATATCACAGATTCCTTCTAGCTTCCATGAAGTTTACTGAAAGCACTAAGAAACTAGAAATTCGTGCTTTCCCACATTTTGAAGGGAGTAATGTAACGGGAAGTGGTCACCCATCCAAGGGTTAAACAGGCTCGCCTAAGGCTTGCTTAACTTGCCTGAAATAGAGGGAGACTCTACTGCATCACCAGAAAAGCTAGCTCACTAGCGAGGCAGTATAAGTTCCCTATATTATACTGTACACTACACTTCCCCCCGCTCAGGGAAGCTTCCACTCGAAGCTTAGCATGAGTTCTCTCTGAGTGTCTGGACCTCTTCAGTTATGGCAACCAATGTCGTTCCCGGACACTAAGTCTGTACCTGGACACAAATTCCTAGCCCTAGAACTTCCTGAAGCAGATCAGAACCTGACTTCAGATACGGCAACCCCTGCCGTCCACAGACACAAAGTCTGTAAATGGACACAAAGTCCCAGCTCTGAGACTTCCTGAAGCGGGACACCAGACACCAGAGTCACTACTCTGCCACCAATTTTGTAACGTGAAGTGGTCACCCATCCAAGTGTTAAACAGGTTCGCCGTTGCTTAACTTGCCTGAAATAGAGGGAGACTCTACTGCATCACCAGAAAAGCTAGCTCACTAGTGAGGCAGTATAAGTTCCCTATATACTGTCTGCTACAGTAGGCATTAAATAGTGCACCAATAATGCATTGTCCTCAATTTTTCGACAGCACACAGGGCATGGCATGACCCCTTCCCAGGCCCTGGTATTTTGTCATTCTGTTTGTTTCACACTTGGTATTGACTAAATGTCTTGTGATTTTGATGTATTTTGACAGTTCAGTATCCCTCCCGTCTTAAAGACCATACAAACTTTGGGATCCACACCTCGTTTGAAGGCTCTGTCCATACAGTTGCTGGTGGCCCTCTGGAAGCTACAAGACAGGTGCTTCCCGTACCTTCTGAAGGCCATCTCGGAGCCAGCGGAAGCCATACTGACTAAAGAAGGAGTGGACGAAGTGAAGCTGGCAAAAGCCAAAGCCATCCGAGATGTCTGTCTACTCAGGTGATGATTGTAGAATTTTTAAGTGACTGAAAAAGAAATGAAATGCTAATACCCAATCTTAGGTTTCCATATTCTGTTCTAATAAAATTTTTGTCATGATGGTGATACCTGTCCTTCTGTCTGTTTAGCTGTCTGTCTGTCTAGCAGCTTTTCTCGTATTATCAGGGAGATAGACAGATTTATGGTATTAATTTTATATAAAAGAGTAATACATGTAGCAGTAGAGGTATAATAAGTCCTGTTTTGTTACATAAACAATGTGAAAATGATTGGAATTTGATTTTTTTTGTCTAAATTGATTTCTCTTCAAAGAAACAGAGAAAAAAATTCTCATTTATCACTACAAAATTATCAGTGTATTTGCTTGATTGAGGACATGAGGATAGAAGCAGCCCTATGCAGCGTTTGACCTTGACAGAGATTGGCATTATTGGTCATGTTTAATCTGAGCAGGCTATGACCTCTCATTTACTGCGGGATCGCCGAGGGCACAGCGGAAGAGGATTTAAACCTGCTGTTCAGAGTCCAATTTCTTTGTCAAATATAAAATACAATATCAATGAAGACCCTGTCAGTTTATCACCAAGATTACAGACAATATATTTCAGTGCACAAGACAGTCATTTACATCTGTGCACTGTAAATCTTGATGACCCCTGGTCACAGGGTGTTTTATTAATATTGCTGGACATATTACTTTTGATGATAGCTTGATATCCCCGGATCAGAGTTGTTCTGGCATGTAATATCATCTCAACGGAATCAATCTGTACATTCATTTCACTTGATGGTTTACTAGCAGTTGAACTAAGCTGGTCTTAGTTAGGGGAAAAACATTGCATTGAAATTTTTCATTGAAGAACTACTGTCATTAAAAAAAAAAAGAAGAAGAGAACCTGTTAATAGCAAAGAACATGATTATTTTTTGGTGACATAATGATACCATAGCAACTTTTAAAAGGACATAATGGCACAATTCAAAAAAAGGATTGGGACAGTTGTTGTTAACTTACTGATTTACATAGGATAAAGATAAGTTGTTGAATGGTAATGATTGAAATTGCTATTTTCTTGATTGTTAATTTATTAGGTCACCTGAGTAAACTCAGGTGACCTATTGCTATCCATTTTCGTCCGTCGTCGTCTGTTGTGCGTCACGTGTTAACATTTGATCATTTTCAGCTTCTTCTCTGAAACCACTAAACCAATTTCAATCAAATTTGGCATATAGCATCTATGGGTAAAGGGGAACAAAAATCATGAAATTCATGGTCCCTGCTCCCCTTGGGCCTGGGATGTGGGGCAAAAACCACTAAAATTAGTGCAATCTTTAAAAATCTTCTTCTTTTCTCCTGGACATCAAGCAGTCAAACTGTTAGAATGATTGTAATCAGCATTGAGTCCTCTACCAAAATTGTGAAATTCATGGCTCCAGGGTCAAATACATGGCTAAATACATTATACAGTGAAAATGCATTATTTCTTTGAAATTCTTCTTTTCTGCTCCTGGGCATTAAATAAACTAACTAAGTGCATAGTTGAGTTGAAAATGACTGCCTTTTTCGAAATTGTGAATTTCATGGCCCCAGTGTCAGAGGTTCTAGTGCTAGGGCGGGGCTATATAGATTATATAGTGAAATGCACATATTCTTTGAAATTCTTCTTTTCTGTTTGTAGGCTTTAAATAAACTAACCAAGTGTATAGTTATGTTGAAAATGACTGCCGCTTCCAAAATTTTGAAATTCATGGCCCCAGGGTTAGGGGTTCTAGTGCTAGGGCGAGCTATATAGATTATATAGTGAAAATGCATAAATTCTTCTTTTCTATTGTGGGAATTAAATAAACTATCAAAGTGCATAGTTATGTTGAATAAGACTGCCTCTTCTAAAATTTCGAATGTAATGGCCCCAGGGTCAGGGGTTCTAGTGGCAGGGTGGGGCAATAGATTATATAGTGAAAATGCAAATATTCTTTGAAATTCTTCTTCTCTGTTCCTGGGCATTAAATAGACTCACCAAGTGCATAGCTAGGTAGAAAATGGCTGCCTCTTCCAAAATTGTGAATTTCATGGCCCCAGGGTCAGAGGGTTCTAGTTCTAGGGCGGGGCTATATAGATTATATAGTAAAAAATGAATTATTTCTTTGAAAATCTTCTTCTCTGCTCCTGAATATTATCTAAACTAACAAAGTACATAATTATGTTGAATAAGGCTGCCTCTTCCAAAGTTGTGAATTTTATGGCCCCTGGGAAGGGGATTAAGGAGTTAGGGTGGGCATTATTGATTATATAGTAAAAATCTTCTTTTCTGCACTTGGGTATTTAGCCAATGAACTATGTACAAAGTAATGAGGAGGAAAGGTGCCTCTTTGAGATTTGTGAATTTCAGGGCCACTGGGTCATGGCTTCTTATGTTAGAGCATATTTAGTGAAAAATGCATGAATTCTTTGAAAATCTTTTCCTTTGTTCCTGGGTATTATGCCAATGATCTTAGTATATATTTATGACAAAGAAAGCTGCTTCTTCCAAAAATGGTTAATTTCCTAGCCCTTAGGACAGAGGTACTTAGGGGATGGGGTACATAGTCTGAAAATGATTTAATGCTTTGAAATCTGCACTTTGGTATTTAATCAACAACATGATGAAATAAAATTTAAAAAGTTTCCAAAATTTTGAAAGATGTGGCCCCAGGTTCAATGTTTCCTGTGGGATGGGGTGCATAACTGATAAAGTTGAAATGCATTTTCTCTTTGTTACTCTGATCTACCTCTGGGTATTAAGTTACCAAAAACTTGAGAATTTCATTGCCTTTAGTTTAAATCATGAATCAAATTCGATTGTTAGAAAGTTGTTGCTTGATGCTCAGGTGACCTATACGGCCCATGGGCCTCTTGTTTTTCATACAACAAAACATTTGTTATCTTGTTCTGAGTTCAAGTTCTCTCATTTGGTTAAGGAGCATAAGGTTTTTGAAAAACTTCTATATGGACCATAATATCTGTGTGGTTGCTACAAGGGCATCTGTATTTCAGAGGTGTACCGTATTCCTTATGACAAGACCAATTTTTAAAACTCTTGACATTGATAGTTGATTTGTATTTGAGACACTGTAACCTTCATAAAGAGCTGCTGTAGGGTGATGCATCAGTGTAATAATGCATGTGATACATGATCCAAGAACATGCAATTTTTTAATTATTATCTGTCCTATATGTTTATTAACATCTCCACAGAAAGGTCCATGTGTGTGGTCATAAAAATGAAAGAAGATAATAGAATACATAATCCTATAATGATATGTAATCTAATACTAAGCAGGTAGCATTGATTGTCTTTGAGTCTTGTAAGCTCAGTTCTTTTCTTCTTTAGAACCCGTACAATTGAGATAATTTCGAAAAAGTAACAATTTGGTGGATTCATTTAAAAAATCTTCTTCTCAAGAAGCACTTGGCTAGATACTCATTATAATATTTGTGGTACTCATGTCTTATTTGCGACTCCCTCTATACCACAGAATAAATTTTATAAAGACTTTCTTAGAATTTTTAAATTACATATTAAATGAATGGTTTTGCTCATTAAGTCATTATACACTGCTCATCTGTTTGTCTAGTCTTTACAAGTATTCATCAACTTTAAAGTGGAGACATGAGATTTTTTGTCTTTAATAGGAAGTTATTCTATCAAATTGTAATTTTGTTTAATAGGTAAGTAAAACATCTACAGCTTATATAACATATTTATGTGTTTTTATTTCAGGGGAGAGCAGCATGGCAGTGATATGTTGTCTCCCTTGTCAGAGTTACTGGAAAACTCCACACAGGAAGTGGATTCTCCAGTGGCCTCCCTTGCCTTAGAGGGGCTTTACTACTTGTGTAAAGATGAAGTAAGTTTTTGCATCAATGCAAGGTTCAAGTATTGGTCTAGCTACTTTAGAATGCACTGTAAATGCAATATTTTATGTTACTGAGTAAGATTTTTTGTTTGTATGGATTTAGAAATGTTCATTCCGAAAGATTTTTCATTATCAAAACCTAAAATTATATACTGATGTTATTTTATTTCAGGTGATTGACATCCTTTCAGCGTGGTCTGTTTTAGGAGAAAAACTTACCCATGATTCCAGGTATAGGACGGGCTCACTTTAATTAACAAGTTCAGCAAATTTCCTGTCAAACCACTGTATCGACAAATTTCAATGAAATGCTCAAAGCAACTTTTGATGAAGAAAAATCTAATTTGCCCAAATGAAGGATCATGTTCTTTTCATTAGAAATAATGGAAAAAAGGATTAGCGATTTTGAGGGTAAAATACTATAAAAATAAATAGCTGGTTCAGTAGATCTAGTACTATGTCATCAGAGACTTCTACTTTGTTTCTCATTGTAATCTCCTTTCAAAGACTTTTGTTTTCAATGAATATTAATTTTTTACACCCTTTGTTAGCTCACCTGAGCTGAAGGCTCAAGTGAGCTTTTCTGATCAAAATTTGTCCATTGTCTGTCATCATTGTTGTCATTGTTGTTGTAAACTTTTCACATTTTAATCTTCTTCTCAAGAACCACTAGACCAATTTCAACCAAACTTGCTACAAAGTATCCTTGGGTAAAGGGGATTTAATATTCTTCAAATGAAGGGCCACGCCCTCTTCAAAATGGAGATGATTATGAATTAGTGAAAATTAATGGCATTCTTAAAAGATCTTCTTATCAAGAACCACTCGGCCAGGAAAGACGAAACTCATATTGAATCATCCTCAGGTAGTGAATTTTCAAGGTTCTTCAAATCATGACCCCTTGGGGAAGGGTTGACCCACAATGGCCGATCGAAGTTTTACATTGGAATATATAGGAAAAATCTTTAAAAATCTTCAAAAATCTTCTTCTCAAGAACTACTGTAAACCAACTATTATTCGCGTCATCTTTTATTCGCGATTCGTAAGTTTAAAATCAAACCGCGACGATTAATTTCCACGACAGAGAAAACATTCACTACAAATTCCTGGCAAAATTAATGGTGTGCGGCGGTTAATATCCGCGAATTAAAGGAGGTCGCAGAACTCGCGGATATTTCTCGCACGCGAATAAAAGTTGGTTTACAGTATTTGGACAGGAAAGATGAAACTCATGTTGAATCATCCTCAGGTAGTGTACATTCAAATTTGTACAAATCATGACCCCCAGGGGTAAGGTGGGGCCACAATGGCTGATCAAAGTTTTACATTGGAAAATAAAGGAAAATTCTTTAAAAATCTTCTTCTCAGGAACCATTGGGACAGGAAAGATAAAACTCATGTTGAATCATCCTAAGGTAGTGTTAATTCAAGTTAGTTTAAATCATGACCCCCAGGGTTAAGGTGGGGCCACAATGGCTCATCAAAGTTTGACATAAGAATTTATAATTAGTAAAAATCTTTAAAAATTTTCTTCTCAAGATCCATAGGGACAGGAAAGATGAAATTCATGTTAGATCTTCCTCAGGTAGTGTAAATTCAAGTTTGTTCAGATCATGACCCCTGGGGGTAGAGTGGGGCCACAATGGCCAATCGAAGTTTTACATAGGAATAAATAGGAAAAATCTTTAAAAATCTTCTTCTCAAGAACCATTGGGACAGGAAAGATGAAACTCATGTTGAATCATCCTCAGCTAGTGTAGATTCAAGTTTGTTCAAATCATGACCCCCAGGGGCCCATCAAAGTTTTACATAGAAATACATAGGGAAATTTAAAAAAAAAAATTCCTCTCAAGTACTGCTCAGGTAGTGTAGAATTAAATTTGTTCAAATCATAACCCCCAAGGATAGGGAAAAGTCTCAATGGTGGATCAAGGTTTTACATAGGAAACTAAAGGGAAAATCCCAATAACAGAAAAGCTATGATTAGTCATATTGACATGTAAGCATCCTCATGTATTAAAGATTTAAATTTGTTCAAATCATGAGTACCATGGGTAGGGTGGGAAACAATGGGGAGTCAAATTCAAATTATTACAAAGTAATATATACTTTGATGCAAATTCAAATTATTACAAAGTAATATATACAAACAAAGTGTAAAAAAAAATCTTTAAAATCTTTTTCGCATGAACTCTCTCAAGAAGTTATATGTAGTATTGATATGAATGCATTCTCAGGTAGTATTAGAATTCAAGCCCCCCCCCACTCCTCTTCAGTAAACTTCAATTCGGATTTGTGCTTTTTCCTAGCTCAGGTGAGCGACGTGGCCCCTGGGCCTCTTCTTGAAATATTTATTAATAAATGAACTCACATGAAGAAATATGTGCTCTTGTATATTTTTTGTTGGTTTTTTTCAACAGATTAAAATTGGGAATATTAGGTTTATGATTAATTTAAAAAATTGAAAATAAAAAAAAATAAGAAAATTAAAATAAAATAAAATTTCAATATAACTGCATATTAACACTAATGTACAAACTGAATACTTTTGTATTTTTCATTAGAAGAAAATTCTAACAAGCCACTGTCATACACCTGAAGATGTGGAAAACATCTCAACTTCTCCTGACTTTGACAACAAACACACAACGCGTAGATCACACAATCTGACAAATATGCATTCTTTTCATGCATTCTTTTTAGTCTCTGATTTCAGATACTGACCAGAAACTTTTTTTGTATGTAAATGGTTTTGGGCAGTACATCCATATTTTTACTTCATTGATATCATTTGTCATGCTGTGGGGATGGTTTAGTTCCAACTACAAATTGGACATTGATGAATGAAAACCCTGATCATTTCCTGAATAAAGTATTGATCAGTGGGATTTAAATGAATGGTTGTGCTCATTAAGTCATTATACACTGCTCATCTGTTTGTCTAGTCTTTTACAAGCCTTCTTATCTACTGTAGAGGCTTTGATAGAGGATTAGTCAATGTGCGAAACTTCACAATACATGGCCATGCTTTTACATTGAATTTTTTTTCTTCTTTTGTAAATAGATCGATAGTTCAGGAGAAAATCTGCAAGCTGTTCTCTTTACTACCAGAACTGGAAGTGAAGACCGAAGAATTTGAGGTATGGGATATTGGAAAAAGAAATTCAATACAACAAAGGAAACCAAAAAAAAAAAACAATATAAAAAGAATTCAGGATATGAATCAAGTGTAAAATCGGTATCTGTAAGACAAAGAAAGAAGCAAGCAATCACTCAAACAGATCAAATCAGAACATTTCAAAGAATTTGCTTAATTATATACAGACCACAAAGTCAATTTTTTAAAATGATTTTTAACTTTTTCAAATTAAAAACATTTTAGAAATTTTGTGAATTTGTGAATGACTATGATTTTTTCTGTTACCTCAACATTGTGAATAGGTTAATTGCTTTTTCAACTTCTAGAAATTCCATGCACTTAAATTTTTCTGTTTAAATATGATATATTATTTACATTTTCTATTTCTACTTCCACAAACCTATTACAGATAAGTAATTCACCATTTATTGTAGCACTCTCTTTTTCTGAATTTGACTGCAAAATCAGCAACTATGAAGGGCCAATCTCTTTCCATAATGTTATGAAGTCTTACGTAGGAATGAATGAATAGACGAATCTCCCAATAAAAGAACAAGAATGGACATTTTTAGACAGCATTAAGGCCTGTGGGCCTTATCACCTAATTTCTTGTTTTCTTTAGCAGTTTCAGACTTTATTCTGGAGTTTTTTCCAATGCAACGCATAATATTTAATTATATCTACTAAAATTATATTTTTGAAAGGATAATTTTGAAATCGTACAAGTAAATTGTGTCACTTAAAACTTAAACTTGTAGAGGTTCCGTCAGTGACATCACACTCTTGTTCTATTACAACTAAAGGTACCATCAGTGACTTTATACTTGTTTTCTATCTTGTAGAGGTTCCATCAGTGACACCACACTCTTTTTTCTATTATAATTAGAGGTTCCATCAGTGACATCACATTGTTTTCTGTCTTGTAGAGGTTCCATCAGTATGCTGTATCAGCCCTCTGGCTTTTTGTTCAGGGCAGTGACCCTGATGTTAGCAGGGCTGCCTTCAAAGCTCTGTCACAGTTTGACATCAAAAGTTTTAGCCTTGCTCACATCCCAGTCAAGGTAACATAAACAATAAAGGCTCCAGTCTCAAACAAATTGGTAACATGTACAATAAAGATACATATTCCAGACACAAAGAAATATTTATATTTAATGTAAATTTTCAAGATCAGATAATATCGACAATAAAGGCCAAAATTTTAGGAAAAAAGGTTCACATCCCAGAGAAGGTGATATTTACAACAAAAGCCCACATCCCAGACAAAGGCTAAGATTCCAGACAAAGGCTTACATTCCAAACAAAGGTTTCCATCCCAAACAAAGACTTACGTACCAAACATAGACCCACAGCCCAGACAAAGGCTAACATCCAAGACAAAGGCCCACAACGAAAACAAAGGCCCACACCTCAGACAAAGGTTAACATCCCAGACAAAGGCTAAGATTCCAGACAAAGGCTTACATCCTAAACAAAGGCCCAAATCCCAGACAAAGGTCCACATCCCAGAAACATTTTCACATAAAAAGCTTGGTGATATTTTCAGTAAAAGCCTACATCCTAAGCAAAGGCCCAAATCCAATACAATGGCTCACATCCTAAGGCAATGGCCAACATCCCAGACAAAGACTATGTGATATTTAAAATAAAAGCCCACATCTCAGACAAAAGTTCCCATCCTAGACAATGGCCCACATCTGAAACAATAGGCTCAAATCCTAGTCAAGGCCCACATCCCTGTCAAAAGCTCAAGCTCCCATCTTAGACAAAGGCCCACATCCCAGACAAAGGCTCCCATCCTAGACAAAGGCTCACATTGCAGACAAAGACTCATATCAGAGTCAAAGGCCCATATCCCAGACAAATGCCCACATCCCAGACAAAAGGCCCACATCCCAGACAATTGCTCAAATCCCAGACAAATGCCCATGTCTTAGACAAAGGCTAAGTTTGCAATCAAAGGTCCACATCCCAGACAAGGGCTCACATCCAAAACAAAGGCCCACATCCCATACAAAGGCTCACATCCCAGAAAAGGGTTTATATTGTAGACAAAGGCTCACAAACAAGACCAGGGCTTATATTGTAGACAAATGCCCACATCTCAGACAAGGTTCTATTGTAGACAAGGGCTCACATCCCAGACAAGGGCTTACACTATAGACAAAGGCTCACATCCTAGACAAAGGCCCCATGCCAGACAAAGGCTCACATTCTAGACAAAGGCTCATATCCCAGACAAGGACTTATATTGTAGACAAAGGCTCACATCCCAAACAAGGGCTTACATTATAGACAAAGGCCGACATCCCAGACAAGGGCTTTTATTGTAGACAAAGGCTCACATACTAGACCAGGGCATACATTATAGACAAAGGCCCACATCCCAGACAAGGGCTTTTATTGTAGACAAGGGCTCACATACAAGACCAGGGCTTACATTATAGACAAAGGCTCACATCCCAGACAAAGGCTTAAATTGTAGACAAAAGCCCACATCCCAGACAAGGGCTTTTATTGTAGACAAAGGCTCACATACAAACCAGGGCTTACATTATAGACAAAGGCTCACATCCCAGGTGGTAAAATTTTACTCAACCCTCATAACATATAAAGAGGGATAAACCCCACTCTCCTCCAAAAAAATATTGATTGTTATGTTTGAAATGAATTATTTCAAACTTTTATATTGATAGTAATAATTTTTATCTAGATATAGTGCATAATTGTATTTTTGATTCCAGCTAAGTTTACTAAGTATTGAAATTTGTTTTTTAAAAAGGCTATATATATATTTCATTTGTTTCTGTCCACACCTAACCATGCTATTGAACATCAAGAATAAGAAATCATCTGACATTGTACAGTCTACTTATAAAGTCAATTTATCATTATTTTTTTTATTTTTTGGATGTAAATTCAAGCTCTGAGTGTGATTGAGTGAATTATAACAACTAGTGAGGTAGTGTGTTGTACTATCACCTGTTTAATTAGTTGTACGTACATAATTATAACGTTGATAAGATCTATAATTTCTTCTGACAGGTAAAAGAGGACATTGTTAGACAGGCTCAGGCCGTCATTGACAGGGGAGATAATCTCGAGCTGACGGTAGAGGATGTCGTTAAGGAGGTGCCTGGTATCTGCTACACACGGATGCTGGGGATAATCTCACCAGACGTGTATGAAGGTAATCTTAGCTCAGTTTTATCGTTAAGGAGGTCCCTGGTATCTGCTACACACGGATGCTGGGGATAATCTCACCAGACGTGTATGAAGGTAATCTTAGCTAAGTTATATTACGGCAACCTCATCAGAGGTAAATAAGGGTAATTTCACAAGGTGAATTAATTGAAAGGTAATCTTTACAAAGGTTTGTTAGGGAAATCTGTACAGAATCTGTAGTTAAATGAATAAAAGTATTGTTTATATTAAGTTTATTAAGGTACTTTGTGCATGTACATAATATATTTTAAGGTCACCTGAGTAAACTCAGGTGACCTATTGCTATCTGTTTTCGTCCGTCGTTGTGCATTAACATTTTAACATTTTCAGCTTCTTCTCTGCAACTACTCGATCAATTTCAACCAAATTTGGCACAAAGCATCTATGGGTGAAGGGGAACAAAAATTTTGAATTTCATGATCCCTGCCCCCCTGGGGCCTGAGGGGTGGGGCAAAAACCACTAAAATTAATGCAATCTTTAAAAATCTTCTTCTTTACTCCTGGGCATCAAGCAGTCAAACTGTTTGCATGATTGTAATCAGCATTGAGTCCATTACCAAAATTGTGAAATTCATGGCCCTGGGGTCAGGGGTTCTACGGCTAGGGCGGGGCTAAATAAGTATATAGTGAAAATGCATTATTTCTTTGAAAATCTACTTATCTGCTCCTGGCTATTAAACAAACAAACTACACATGTACTTACATAGTTATGATGAGCATGAGTGCCTCTACCAAAATTGTGAATTTTATGGCCCCAGGGTCAGGGGTTCTGGTGTTAGGGCGGGG
>PRKT01000006.1:3952575-4021101 GCA_003671525.1 Saccostrea glomerata | reverse complement strand
CCCAGACAAGGGCTTTTATTGTAGACAAAGGCTCACATACAAACCAGGGCTTACAGTATAGACAAAGGCTCACATCCCAGGTGGTAAAATTTTACTCAACCCTCATAACATATAAAGAGGGATAAACCCCCTTCTCCTCCAAAAAAATATTGATTATTATGTTTGAAATGAATTATTTCAAACTTTTATATTGATAGTAATAATTTTTATCAAGATATAGTACATAATTGTATTTTAGATTCCAGCTAAGATTACTAAGTATTGAACTTTGTTTTTTAAAAAGGCTATGTATATATATTTCATTTGTTTCTGTCCACACCTAACCATGCTATTAAACATCAAGAATAAGAAATCATCTGACATTGTACAGTCTACTTATAAAGTCAATTTATCATTATTTTTTTTATTTTTTGGATGTAAATTCAAGCTCTGAATGTGATTGAGGGAATTGTAACAACTAGTAAGGTAGTGTGTTGTACTATTACCTGTTTAATTAGTTGTACATACATAATTATAACGTTGATAATTTCTATAATTTCTTCTGTCAGGTAAAAGAGGACGTTGTTAGACAGGCTCAGGCCGTCATTGACAGGGGAGATAATCCCGAGCTGACGGTAGAGGACGTCGTTAACGAGGTCCCTGGTGTCTGCTACACACGGATGCTGGGGATAATCTCACCAGAGGTGTATGAAGGTAATCTTAGCTAAGTTATATTACGGCAACCTCATCAGAGGTAAATAAGGGTAATCTCACAAGGTGAATTAATTGAAAGGTAATCTTGACAAAGGTTTGTTAGGGAAATCTGTACAGAATCTGTAGTTAAATGAATAAAAGTATTGTTTATATTAATTTATTATTAAGGTACTTTGTACATGTACATAATATATATTTACTTCCACTGAATAATTTTCCTTTTTTTCTTAAGAAAATCCTATAAGTTCATCACTCAGTAAACACTTATAAGAATATCACTTGGACAGATTTCTTGAGCAGAGGCTCTTATGTATCAATGAAACTTACAGTAACATATACAATACAATTAGAATACATTTAATCTCCGTAATCCTACATTACATGAATTCATCAGATACATATATGTAATACAATATGTGAATTCATATTCAATTTTCTCAAAGACAAACCCCATTTGCTGTACTTTTTCATTAAAACATGACTTTTTTTATATATAGGATACAGTGAATTTTTGAGTGAGCATGTGGGGTCAGAGGTTAAGAATCTTGGGCGGGGTGTGTACCATTCCTCCTCACGACGGCTTGGCATGACTTCCACTCGCAGCAAGATGGTGGAGTCCATACCAACATTTCTTCAGAAGCAGTATGACACATGTAAACAGCCAGGACTAAGGCCCGGACTAGCAGGTACTACTATTACAGTATGACACATTTAAACAGACAAGACTTAGGAGGCTGGGGCTGGCAGGTAATAGTATTACGGTAAAACAGCCAGGACTATATAAGGCCCTGGCTGGCAGGTATTAGTATTACAGTATTGTTGAAGAAGAAAAGAGAATTTACTCTGTTTTTTTGTGGGTAATTAAAATATGCAAAGCCATTTAAAAGCAAAATGAAGAAACAGTTAAAAAGAACTCTCTTTGATAATTTATTTTTTAATACTTCCAATTTTCAAGGAAGTCAAGTAAAATGTTTTCACTTTGACGTTTAATGAAGTGACAAAACAATCTCCTTGGCTCATTTTCTACCCATATAGAATCATGGCACGGAATAAGTATATGTACATGTATTTAGTCGTCCATAATAAAAATATTTTCTCTGTGTTTATTTTGTTTTGTCTATAGCTGGACTTTTGTTTAGTTATGATCCTCCCCTGGAAGTTGGAAGAGATGGCCGACCCAGAAAACACTACACCATTACCCACAGCAAAAACTTCCAGCACATGTTTACTACACTGCTCCACGAGGTGTTTTGTTAACTATTCTTAGGACTATTTATACTAAAAATCAGTTTGGATTTATTCTGTATTTACCATTACACAGATCATGTAGATTAAAAATTGTGAATTTGAAATAGAGCAAAAAGGAAATCAATTTTGTGTATAAACAATGAAAAGGAAGTCACGGAAAATTATACAAGTATAACTCTTCTTTTTTATATGAAGGCCAGAAAAAAAAAATTGCATTTTAGAGATGTAAATCTATTTTCCAACAAAAAAAAAACCAATGAGTTAATAAACTTTATGTAAGTGAATTGTTCTTTTTGCCAGCACTGCTTGGTGTTTAATTATTTCCCCTGCTTTAAGGTGACAATCCAACCCTCCAATTGGCAGCAGTTGATACAGCTTCCACAGGCCTGGGTAGCCTTTATGGACCGGCTGTTCACGTCAGCTGTAGAGGTATGCTAATAATCACAGATTTGTTTTGGATTGGCAGTTCTCATCAGCTGTCAAGGTATGCAAATGGTCATGAATTAGATGATTGACTGACAGTTCACTTAAACTATTGAGGTATGCAAATAGTCACCAATAAGATTGCAAATGGCGGATGTGATTTGTTGGCATCATGACGCCATATTTGTATATATGATATAAGAACAATGATAAGTTCTGTAATCATGTGACTGGATAAATGTAAGTTACTGCGAATTAAATTGAACTGCGTTCACACAGAGAATTTGTTGCGAATTAGTTGAATTCGAATTAATTTACTACGCATTAAATTACTTTGCATTAACTCCTTGTGAACGCTAAGCAAAGCTAATTCGAAGTAATTTTGATGCATGAGTAATGACAAAATTAAGTCAAGTGTCACATGTTGGTGGTTAGCTATAGGTACTTGTTCTATTTTTGAGTGAAAAACTAAGGAATATTGTGTTAATTAATCACTAAAATGTGTACAGACACTTTGCCAATATGTCAAATGGATCAGCTTCTGCATAAGGTGATGTGATTTGCAAATGACGTCATAATAGCCTGACTGTAGAAGTAAAATTTTATCCGCTTCACATTAGTTTACATAGCATTAATTTATTGTGCATTAAACTCTCCAAGGTGAACAGGGCATAAATTAAATTTGCAAACAGGTGTTTTTTGAGTGTGTATAAGCTCTTTAGCACACAGAAAAATGCCAATGGACAGAACATGGCTAGACAGACGTATGTGAGTGCTTCGTCAAAAGGGATCTGTCATTATATATTGATATAGATCATTGGATAACCTGGGGGAGAAAGTTTGGTAGAAACGCTAGTTGTAAAAGTCACTACATGTAGTAGATTTAATTCCATTGATTTGAAATTTCTTTGTTACTTTACTGTAGATCACTAAATTTTCACGACAACTTATTTTCGTGAGATAGTCATTGACTCTGAATAAGCGAGACAAAATTTTCATGAATTGTGGTTCTTGCTTTATATTATCCCAAGGAATACTATTATACGCGAGAATTAAATTTTCGTGAGCACACTTTCTCGCGTTATAACGCGAAAATAAAGTTCTTGTGAATAAAAAGTGATTTACAGTATATGAACTGCATGTCTACATTCAGAATTTAAAATTCACATTTATTTGTTTACTTTCCATTTGCAGTACACATCTTGCTTTCCTATTGGTACTTTCCATTTGCAGTACACATCTTGCTTTCCTATTGGTGATGAATGTTTTAATTAGTTTGTTTTAATTTGAAAGGGACGCAAGGCAGAGATTGACCTTCAACTGAAAAAGGATCACATTGGAGAGGAAGAGGCATTGGAGAAACAGAAAGTAGCATGGCTCTGGTAAATGTGAAAGTACATGTAGAGTAAAACTCGGATATATAGAACTCACTTAAAGCAATGATATGGTTATAAAGAAACTTTTTTGTTTATCGATCCTGTGGAGGACTGTGCAGAATGTTTCCTTTTCAGATAAATATAAAGAATTTTGGAAGTATGGAGGCAGAAATCAATGTCCCAGTTAACTTGAACAAACTTGTGTCTTAAACGTGTATTTATTTCATGTTAATACAATTTAGTTAGTTAAGCTCTGCTAAACTTGGGAAAAATGTTTTGATAAATGAATTTTTAAATATTTATTTCTATACGTATGTAACACTAAGTTTGATGATTCCTTATAGTGGCCCACCCGACTCCCCAGGGGGGATTGAATAGTAAAGTTAATAACTACATAAAGAAAATACATGTTATATTTTAAAACATGCGGTAAGAGAAATAGTCAGCTGATGATAAACCTAATATTATATATTCCTGGACCTTTAGTTAATTTAACATATCATATCTCAATACTGGCTTCTAAGTAAAGGTTATTCTTATCATGCATGTACTTTATATAATCATGCATGTGTATTTCACATGTAAACCAAATTTGATCTAAAAACCATTTAGGAAGAGGAGCAGATTAACTTTTTAATAGAGGCTCTATGAGGTTTTATTGTAAAGTCTGTGGACAATCACAGCCTTGGTTTTGTAAATAAAAAGGAATAAGGTGAAAAATTTAATTTGTATAGACTTTATTTTTGGAAAATATAAGTATCAAGTTTAAAAAAAATTTGTTATTTGCACTGAAGCACACAGGGACAGCGTTAAAAATCTTTAAAGAAAAATCTTCATATTTTCTCAGTGTAATCTATATAATCTTTTTGTGTTGTTTTTCCTATTTATGAAAGAAATCTTCATATTGACCAGTTTTGTTTTTTTTTTACAAAAGATATGTGATTTAATTATAAATATTGGCCAGTTTAATGAAACTTCATGTAACGTTAGATGTCTGCCAACACTGAGGTGTCTAGAACCTGATCTTTAACATCCTTCAATGCTAACAATGGTGACTAGCCTTCAGACTGATTTAGATCGAGGTCAGATTGAAGAATACAATGTAATTGTTTTCATGAGTCGACTCATAGGTTGACATCACATGATGCATTGTAATATTCATCAGGTCAGTTAAAGTCAAACCAAGGTTAACACATTCAAAACAATGGGAGCGAAAAGTCTGTTTTGAACATTAAGTGTGAGTGCACATTTGTCCGCTCTTTTCCTTTATTTTGACATTATTTTGTTCAATATACAACTACAGTTTTCTTAAGTGCAATCAACAAACATGCGTTGACTATGTATTCAGACAATGGAAAACATGTGACCCTGATTATCAATTGATATTCAAAAACTTTTCGGGCCCTTGCCTTCCATTATTTCTCAAAAAGAATGTTTTGAATTCTTATCAAGAATGCACAGCTAAGATATTGATGGTTTACAGGGTGTCCCAAAACTTATGTTACACTTTTAATCATCTATAACTTTATCAAACCACAAGCATTTACAAAGATATTTCGTCAGCATCTAGTGTTTTAGCATACATTTTATCTCAAACTTTCATGTAATTTTGTTAATTAAAAATTCAGGTAATTATGATGTCCAAATGACGTCATCATATTTTTAATATGGAACCTTCATGTGAACAGGTGATAGAAATTGTCAAAATTTAATATGCTACTTTAGTCATAAGAACCATGAGAAAACAACATCCTGTAATGAAAGTGCCCAATAGAATGCTTCTTTACAGATTTGTGACGAAGTTTGAAGTTAAAAGGCACCATAAATGTACACACGACTTATTTCTGGTATTAGAAGACCAAGGAGTGCCCGTACCAAAGTCTGAACTTTAATACCATTAATGGAGTTATTAGTCTACTGAAACTTTATTTTAAAAATCCCCTAGACGGGTCCTGTATGAACAAGATAGCACCTTTGGTAAATCTAGCATTCATACAATACATGAATTCAATTTAAAACTGATTCTCATAAGATAATTTTAATGCAGTATTTGAAAGAGACAGAAATTAGAGGTTGTTAAGAGTTTGCCCATTGAATTTTAATTAGACCTGACTCTGAAAATTTAACAGATACATCGTTTTCCAATGAAGCCCACTTCCATTTTAACAATGTTGTGAAAGAGAATCTTAAATTCTAATGTTTGGTGATATTAACCTAACTTCCTCTAAGCTGTTAGAATGTTACATTTAAAACTTGGTTAAAAAAAAAAAACTTCAGAAATCGTGTTCAAACAATGTTAATTCCAAGGGACGTAATTTGGAACTTGCTATAAAATGATCTATGTTATTCTTAAGAAAAAATATTTATGATTAATAAAAAAACTGTAAAAAAAAATGTATGCTTGACAAAAAAAAATTATAATATTTTTAGTATATATTCTAAATTTCATTAATGTACTTGAGGCATTAAATTTTTTATAACGGTTAAAAAGTGTAACATGTTTTGGGACACCCTGTATATGATGGAAAGAAATGAACATTTTATAAAACTTTCATTTTTTTCATTTTTTCTGGACACTTAAGTCTACCCATTCTCTGACTGTGTCAGTGTGTGTGTGTTTTTCTTCTTAAGAATTCTTACATAACGTTGTTTCTTCTGCAGGGTGAGAGACAAGTTAACTGATTTGATCAAAACAGCATCTAGGTAAGTAGGAACATGCTAACTGATGTAGTTGCACTTTTCAATACAGGGAAATTTTCACCCCATTTTTTTTTTATTGCCCCTTCGCCCTTTCACATTTGAGTGAATTTGAAACTGGGCAAATAAAAAAAAAAGCCTTATCTCTTAAGTAGAACTGAGTTTGGGCAAATTCAAACTGGGGCAAAATCATTTGCATGTGTAACAGGATGAAAATTAGATGGGGTGAAAATAACCCTGCATGTATACAGTATCTAAAACAAATTCAAAGCAACCCTGCTGATAAAACAAGAAGAACAAGCAAATTCAAAGACTGTTGTCCTAGTGGTGTGAATGCACTTATACACATTGTTCCATTGTGGGACGTTGAGATTGGTCCTTTGGATGAGATTCTATGAACCAAGGAAATATGTTGCAGTAAGTTCTGGCTTGTAAAAGATCCCTCACTGCTCAACAGCTCTGAGTGCCGAGTGTAGGTCAAAATTTGCTGCTCTCCACCAGCAAGTGGATGTGTCTCCATATGAGAAAAAATTCTTGAGAGGGACTTTAAACAACAAACAAGGAATGTAACTGTTTTGTTTGTGTGTTCTTCAAGCATCTAAGTCAAGGTCATGAAGTCAAAATTGATTTACCTCTTTGAAGGTGTTGCTGGGTAAAATATGAAGGTTATCTTCTCTTTTTCAAGTTTTAGGTCAAGGACCATGCAGCAGTCAAAAATTATTATTTTTGAAAGGTATATCCGCAGGTAATGTACATACAAATGAAATAATTAAGAAACCAGTTCCTCTACTTAATGACATTTAGAAATTATGACCAGGGCAAAGGTAATTTTAATTTTTAGCTCTACTGGTCAGAGACCAGAAGAGCTTATGCGATAGTAAGGTGTCCATCGTCTGTCTGTCTGTAAACAATTTTTTTCAAAACGCTACTCCTCCTACAGTTTTGGTCTGATTTTAATATAACTTGGCACACAAGTAGACTACACTAATATACATAAAATAGTGCATCGGTTTTTGATTTGGTTGAACAGTGTTGCCATGGTTTCTAAAAATAGAATTTTATCTGAAATTCCTTTAAAACGCTACTCCTTCTACAGTTTTGGTCTGATTTCAGTATTACTTGGCACACAAGTAGACTACACTAAGATACATACAATAGTGCATCGGTTTTTGATTTCGATGAACGGTGTTGCCATGGTTTCTAAAAATAGAATTTTCTGTGAAATTCCTTTAAAAGCTACTCCTCCTACAGTTTTGGTCTGATGGCAATGGCTTCTTTTCTCATCCTTTGTTATAAGTACAAACCAGTAGAGCTACAGTCTCGACAGAGACTTCTGGTTTTGAAAAGAACGCCAAACTTCAAGATAATGGGATCAAAATTCTAAGCCTATATTGGAAAGGTTTTGTTGCAGGTAATAATGAAAGCCTTGACTTTCCTTATTTAAATTAATGCGAAGATTTATGTTTTTCTGACCGACAGACTGATAGACAAAGGAGATAGATATTACATAGGAAAAATTAATCAGATTTGATATCCCCTTGTGTTTGCGAAAGAAAGTGAAAATAAGTATTTTTCACATCTGAATGGAAAACAAGAAAAACCCACTTATATTATTATACCTCATTATAAATATTCTAAACAATGCGTTATCTGATTGGTTCTAAGTTATCACTATCATGCAATAAATGTATAATGGCAAGATAAAGGTAGTTGATCTGTAGATAATTTATTGTTGTTTATTACCTTGTGTTCAGATCTTAAAGCACTTGCACTTTTAGCCATAAAAGAAATTATCCCACATTTCAAACTTTACTCCGATGCCCTTGGCATACCCAACAAACTAGACAGTGATTAAATTTTCATTTCTGATAATGTGAAAATTTCCTTTTTAAAATGTTGATTTGTTAAAAACATGCTTTCAATAGATTTAAAATACAGGAATGCTGGTTATAAACCTAGAAATTTAAAGAATGTTGGTATAGAAGCAATATGATCAAATCTTTTTGCCAGTTTTTCTGGAACAAACAATGCTCAGAAAGCAAGCATGTTTAATACTCTAACGACTAGATATCATGAATAACGTGTCATCCTTCAACAAGCATGGAAACTGGAGGTATTTCTATCTATTTCTTTAAAAAAATAAAATAAAATATGCTAATTGTCTTCAAAATATATCTAAGACATGAAAACATAATTTCAGAGAAGGTTTAAGTTTTGGGATATGGGAGGAATTGATCTAGTTTGTAATCAGAAACTAACGTGACTGTTACATCACTTCAAGCATGTTTATGGTATTGTGAAAATGTATTAGTTCTCTGAAAATCTTTTTTGTTTGGGTTTGTATTATAGTCAGGTGACCATTCAAGCCCACGGGCTCATGGTTTTTGATTTTACATATTAATTTCTAAAGTATTTCATTTACTGATGGATACAATTAAGAGTGAAATCTGCGAAATGAAAAAAAATGTTTTTGATTTTACATATTAATTTCTAAAGTATTTCATTTACTGATGGATACAATCAAGAGTGAAAGCTGCGAAATGAAAAAAACTTAATTGTTTTTCATGATATTAAATTTGTTATGCAAAATTGTCGCAAATTACCATTTAGTAAAAATAATTACATACTAATTTCCATAGAATATTACCAATGTTTACATATAACTACTTAGAGGGATATCTGCAAATTTAATGAATTGAAAAACTTTATTGTTTTTCATATTTGTTATGCAAAATTATTTGTAAGGTTAGTGAAAGTTAATACCATTTGATTGAAATAAGATAAAAGAAATCTAGATCATCATTTTCTTAATTGCTTTAACTCTTTACAACTTATAGAATTATTATGCAACAAACACTGAATCCTCACGTCATAGAAATATTACTTTACCATTTCCCCGCAAGCGCTTTATGGCAGGGTACAAGATTCTCTAAAGTTTAGCGTAAATAATATTTTGACGTAAATTTTAATTAGAAAATAACTTTTTCTTATTTTGTGAGATTAAAGCAAGAATAAAATAGCTGGAATTTGGCTATAAATTAAAGATTAAATGAAGTTTTTATAGTGCGTGAAAATGGGTAATTGCGGGGAAACGGTAAATGCGTTATTTTGCGTTAGAAATAGGAAATGGTATATGAGTTAAAATGCGTGACTGCGGGGAAAGGGGTTAATTAGAAACTTTGATAAACATTTAGGGAAAAACTATATATATATCTTCTAATTTTGTATTTGCAACCGTTAAATCTTAACGGTCAAAAAATTAATGTTTTACCGGTGACACGCAAGCAGAACTGGTAAAACGGATGTTTGCAGCTGTTTAATCAGCAATAAAGTAATCCGATCATCAGGTTTATAAAATTAGCAATTATATAAGTAATCAAAAATACTCATAAAAGTATCTCTGAATTCACAATGTTATGTAATTTTATCCACAGTATTTCATTAAAGTTAACGATTAAAGTTAATCATATTATATAGGGAAAATTGTCAAAATCTCTAATATTTTTGCAGAAAAAGCGAATTGGAATTTCAGCAATGCATTTTCTAATTGCAACTTGATCAACAAATATATTTTAATTAGGTTAAAGAACGATAGGTATCCAGGCATTCAGAGAAATTAATTGTTATGATTTTATACGTATTTGGTATTTTTGTCTTCTATTTCTGTCGTGTATTCTAAATACATTATGTAAAAGGCTTTTGCTATAATTGCAAGACACCACAAATCATGTCTTATTTCATATCATGCTAATAAGCATTGGTATCTAAGGCTGGATTCAAGAAAATCTTATTTCTCAAAAACTTTTTTTTTCCTTTTATAGGGTACAAATGTCAACTTTTATAAGACCTTATCTAAGACTTCCAAAGACCTTGAATCTTATAAAGATGAATAAAGTGAAAATTGTTGCATGAAAAAATTTCATTTTCAAGCTTCATTTTGATGCATTTCAAATTAAATATCAATTTTTGAAGTTGTCCTTCCTGGCTGAGGATCGGATATCCTTAACAGTCGCAAATTAGAAAATTAGTTATTCTCATTTTAATGCAGTCCATGCATTTTGTGTGTTATTTACATTTTATTTTGTTGAGTTTCGTTACATAAAATGCATTGTGTTTTTGCGTCACTCTATTATGACATTACAATGAAAAGCTTTCACTCTCGTTAATGCTCAATTTACTGCTTCAAACATCAGTGCATTAGCCAATCAAAACGTGTTTTACTAAACAACTGCATAAGAATGCAGTTTTCCTTGCATAAGGGGAGGGGGGTGGTTATTGTTACTTTTTGATGCATTTCAAATTAAATATCAATTTTTGAAGTTGTCCTTCCTGGCTGAGGATCGGATATCCTTAACAGTCGCAAATTAGAAAATTAGTTATTCTCATTTTAATGCAGTCCATGCATTTTGTGTGTTATTTACATTTTATTTTGTTGAGTTTCGTTACATAAAATGCATTGTGTTTTTGCGTCACTCTATTATGACATTACAATGAAAAGCTTTCAGTCTCGTTAATGCTCAATTTACTGCTTCAAACATCAGTGCATTAGCCAATCAAAACGTGTTTACTAAACAACTGCATAAGAATGCAGTTTTCCTTGCATAAGGGGAGGGGGTGGTTATTGTTACATCAATATTTTTTAGTGGAGAGTTACCGTAATATATCAAGATTTGAAGGGGGGGGGGTTTCTTTTCTATGAATTGTCCAAACCTACATAAAAAAGATTACACAGATCACCAACACTTCATGAGAATGCAGCAGTAAATTTATTTTGTTATTTTGAACAAAATAAATTTACTACTGCATTCTCACGAAGTGTTGGTGATCTGTTTTATATCTGTAAGTTTACACTTTAGGTACAGACCCTATTGAATACTGTTTGGTATCCACTCGTGAGAATCTTTCAGCAATTTTAACCTCAAGGTGTTGGTTTCCAGTTTTTCTTTGTTTTGTATAAACCTGAATTACTTTAAAGATATACAATGAACGCCAATTTTTGTGTGAAACAAAATGATTAAATGATTTGAAACACATGAAGTGTAATGAAAAATTAATACTTCCACAAAATTTTATTATAGAAGTCGTTGTAATAACAAAACAATTAAGCAATATATCTGCAATTAAGAATTCAGTCTTTTTATGAATATTGATGAAGGAAGTGTGTAAACAGAATATTATAGACATGCATGTCCACGGGAAATCATAGACAACAAGGTATGTTTCATTTTGACAATGAATATTAACAAAAGATTAATATGCGTCATAACAGAGTAAATGGTTAAATACTGATTACATTAATCTAATTATCCTTAAGAGTAAGACGCTTGCCATCCATGTTAAAAGTGAGTTGTATCTCAAACAGCCTAACTCGTTTTCTTGATTCCATGGTTGTTTATCAATCTAAAAGTAGCGACTGCATCACATGATAGATTTATTTAAAAATAACCATTTCTCTCCTGGCAGGATTATAAATAATTATAATATGATAACTTTATAACGTGTTCGATTTTAATGGTGTAATTTACAGAACATGTATTACATGTATGTAACTTTTATTGGTAAAAAAAAAATATTAATTTCTAACCATATTTAAACTGGCACAAGTTAAAGCGTGTATTACTTAAAAGGTTTTGAAAACCAAGCACAATTTAATGATTATGTTTCAGCAATAGTATGATGTTTTATTGTTGAAAACTGGCTATTCAAGGTTAAAAAATTAAAATGAAAAATTTGTGAGTGGCTTTCAGAGAATTTTAGTTTTTGCATCAACATGTTTTACCTTGACCTTTCCTTTGACCTTGTCCTCACTTTTCTTAAATTAGACTTAAGCTCAATTGCATCTGAAAATGCCAAAATTTTAACAAATTTTCCTGTTTTTATGCTACATCTCTTACAGTTTTAGTCACTTGTTTTGGAAATAAATTTTTAACCCATAGTATAGTCATAACACAAGGTATCGAACTACGAATTACACTCAGTATCCCCTTCCTCAGAAACGCACTCATTTACACTTTCAGATGAAATGCACTTGTAAACTGTTTATTGCCATTGTCTCGTGTGATAAATATAATCTACACAACCATATACAGCATGCATGTCTTATTTTTCATTTATCTCCGTAAACAGTGTTAAAACTCGGTGGAAAGTCAAACTCAACCATGAAACGGTATGTGCTAATGGCGGGCAAGAGCAAAATTTTTACATGAGTGAGTTAAAAATTCAGTTCCAGATTTAAAGGGACATGGACACAGTTTCAACTAAATTTTTTTAAACCAATTTCAATGCTTATAATTCCTAACTAAGGCATCATCTAATGGGCAGCAAAAATTTGAGCATCATTTATTGATTAACATTAAGGAGATACAGAACTTAAAGTTCTTCAAATTGTAAACAAAGCCCATGCCTTGTTTTTGTTTACATAAAGAAAATATATTTATAACAAAATGAAATCCAGCATATCACTAGAAAATGTTTAATTGTACTATTTAGAATTAACTTTGTTATTGAAATTATCTACTTTGAACGAACATATACCTGGTATATTAGCATATTAATCTATGTAAATAAAACATAACACAGACCCTGTTTACATAACAAAGGTTTGGAATTCTAAATCTGTCTTGTATCTTGACAACTGAAGTTCAAATATTTGATGATCATTAGAAAGACCTTACTAGTTAAATATTTGTAAAAATGGAAAAATAAATTTGAAATTCTTGGCTGAAACTGTGTCTATGCCCCTTTAAATGTTGCATTGAATAAATAAAATTTGATTACATCTCATTTTTCATAAAAACACTACGACTTTTTGTCACTGTAATTTTAGATGCAGTCAGCAGATTTTTAGCCAATCAAAATTTTCATGCGGGATTAGCACATACCGTTTCGTGGTTGAGTTCCACTTTCCACCTGCGGGCAGAGTTTTGATGCTGTTTACAGAGATAAATGAAAACAAAGACATGAATGCAGAAGACAGCGGTAATAAAATGTTTGCCAGTGCATATCATCTGAAAGTGTAAATGAGTGCATTTCTGAGGAGGGGGGTACTGAGTGTAACCTGGATTAGATACCTTGTGTTATTATTATACTATGGGTTAAACATTTATTTCCAAAACAAGTGCCTGTGGTTTTAGTCTGATCTCAAAATAATAACTTGGCACACTAGTAGACTACACTAAGATGCATTACTTAGTGCATTGGATTTTGATGTGCTGTGTTGCCATGGTTTTTAATGAAAAATAAATTTTTTAGTCAAATTCCTTTAAAACGCTACTCATACAGTTTTGGGTGGATTTCAATATAACGACACACAAGTAGACTAAAAAAATACATTAAGATACATAATTCTATATATTGCTGTTGCAAAGTTTCAAGTCTTACTTTTCTCTTCCTTGGTTATAATTAAAAACCAGTAGAGCTAAATTCTACTCAGAGACTTCTGGTTTATATAAAAAATTTTAATTTTAAAGAAACTATTTCAAGATATTCTCATCAAACCTCACACAATTATTAAAACAAATGTTCATGTTGCATTACCGATATACCCCCAGTGGGGCATTCATGTCCTATGAACATATTTCTAGTTTAATCACATTAAAATTAATCAAGTAAAAAAAAAATGTTTAATTACATGTCTTAGCAGTAGAAATGTCTCCTAGTTTTCATTTTAACACATGCTTTTGACTTTACTGGGGCTGGGATGAAGTCCAGTAAAGAGATAGACAGGAAAATCAATCCAATAATGACCCCTCCCATAACCCCCATAGACGCGGCGGTGGGCCTCGAATCATCGGCGCTGGATTTCCTCCGTACAGAGGATGATAGCTCGTGCTTGACCAGGGACAGATTAGCTCGGATGTTGGCGACTCTTATCTCCAGTTCCCATGTTGTTAACATACTGTTGGAACCACACACAGTGTAGTTATAACAGCTGCTGTAGACTTCAGTCATATTGTAGATTGTCCCTGTTGTTGATTGATGGCTATAACTGGTCAGGTTTTGTGGTAGTGTGACATTTTCAGGAGTCATAGATGTAATGTTTCCAGAGGTATTTATGTTATCAGTGAATTTCTCATACTCAGATGTGGTTAAATCTCCAGGTGTAGTAGTGATGTTCCACTGTTCAGTTGTGTTGGTCACACTATTGGCAGCTTGAGAAGTGCTGTAGACTTCAGTAATATTGTAGATTGTCCCTGTTGTTGATTGATGGCTGCTACTGGTCAGTTTTTGTTGTGTGATGTTTTCAGGAGTCATAGTTGTAATGTTTCCAGACGTCTTTATATTATCAGTGAATTGATCATCCTCAGATGTGGTTAAACCTTCAAATGTTGTGGTGATGTCCCACTGTTCGGTTGTGTTGGTCACACTGTTGGCAGCTTGAGAACTGCTGTAGACTTTAGTCATGTTATAGAGTGTCTCTGTTGTAGAATGATAGGTATTATTGGTCAAGTCTTGGGGTAGTGTGATATCTTCAAAAATTGTTGTATTTATACTCTTCTCAGATGTATTCACATCATTATATAATTGCTCATAGTCTGATGTGGTTTGCCCCTCGTCTGCTGTTGTGCTATTC
Organism: Saccostrea glomerata; assembly: GCA_003671525.1. NCBI lineage: Eukaryota > Metazoa > Mollusca > Bivalvia > Ostreida > Ostreidae > Saccostrea > Saccostrea glomerata. Next base: position 4,006,092 of record PRKT01000006.1, on the reverse strand, counting down.
CACTGTTCAGTCGTGCTGGTCACATTATTGGGAGCTTGACAAATCGTGTTCCTCTGAGTAGGGGTGCACATCAAATCATTCCAACCAGCACTTGCTGTGTTTATTTCCACACAGTTTCCATCTCCATTTGGCTCAGACATGTCCCAGAAAGATTCTGTCAGACTCTCTCCATCCATCCACTGAAACACCCTTCCACTGTGTGGGTAGGAAATATTAGTTGCTAAGTAGATCCAGGCACTCTTTTTATCAATGAGTGTCAGGAATTCAATGAGATTGGCTAATTCCTTAGCATTCTTTGTCATTGCCATTGTGGCGCTAATGTTGGCACACAAATCGGCAGATGTTAAGAAATCCTCCGGATCCTCTAAATTTATATAACAGTGATTCCAGTCCGGCAGTCCAATCCAGGCAGCCTGATCCGGACAGGAGTATAACTGATAGACCTGAAGGACAAAAACCACTGCACAGGGGCTGTGCAAAAACTGCATCTTTTATCACATAGCTACAGTTAAGTTTTGGTCTACAAAATAGGGATTCATTTCATTGTCAATTTGACATCTAATATTCAGTAATGACTTGAAACGTTATGATGTAAATATTTGCCATCAATGATTATATTGTGTTTAGTTAACAGAATAATATACAAATAGTACATCAGTGAACAGCAATGAAAATAACAGGAAATTTAGTCCATTTACAGGTAAAAGAAATGGCCACTGTTCAATATTGATCTCTCATGAAGTTGTCCAAAATCATGATCAATATTCATCATGAATAGAAGATTTCCTGCTCTTCAAATAAGAGATGGTCAGGATTTTGAGCAGTTTTCGTGGAGGTTAACACTTTATGATGTGATAATCATATCCCACCCTATCAAATGCCTTTTATTTACTTTGCCAGTCCTCTGAAATCAAATATAGTAAATGCGTATCATTCCATAATGCTAAATTTGTTTTCAGGCTTGCATTTTCATATTTCTGACGTTATAAGGCTACTGAAAATGACAGCTTATTTTTACATAACTTAACACATAAGAATTCCATCTCTGTAGATAGTTAAGGGTACTGCAAATGACAGTATTTTTACAAAGTTTATGTAAGGACATTAAATTGAAGCTCCTCTGTTTGTTGTTTTTGTATCAGCTTAGTTTATATTTGACCAAATCTTCAGAACCTCAAGTGTTACCCATTTAGTAGGTGTAAAAATGTCTCATTTTCATCTTTTGATCCTTCAATTGCATACATGCATACTATAAAAGTACCTTCAATGTGTCATTTTATAGTATGTAGACAGTAACTGTTGCTATCTTTAGCAGAAAGTATATATAGATTTATATGTGACAATCAAAAAAAAAAAAAAAAAAAAGAATTGCATAATTTTCTACCATGGGTTGAACAAACTTATGTGCCTGTGGAAAAGAAGCATGCATGCCGTTACTCTCTGTATAAAAATTGTTTGAATTTAATTAAGCATTGAATTCATATTTTGGGATGTCTTCGGTCCTATAACACACCTGGCCGTGCCGACAAATTGAATACCGCGCATTAGCGGCCAGGTGTGTTATAGGACCGAAGACACCCCAAAATATGAATCCAATGCTTATATTTACATTCTCTAATTTACCTTTTATCATAATTGTTTATTTCCTTCATGTTTAATGTGAATTTAGCGCCCTTCGGTATTGGTGTGCTTAATAAACGTAATAGCCGTTCGTGACGTTGGAAAACCGTTTGTGACGTTGGAAAGTTAAATAACGCAAATAAACATTGCAAGAAAATAAAATGACAAATTAGTTCTTAATGCATATTTGCTGTATTTTGTTAGTTTTAAAAGGGTAGTTTTTTATAATGAAATTGAGTCAAATCAATATACATTTTGGTATTCCTAAATATAGAAAATGCATGTAGTTCCTACTGTGTATTCTACCTCGCTGTGACAACGTTTCGCGTGTGTTATAGAAATTTGAACGTCGTGAATTTCTAATGGATTTCATAAAGAAAATTACACTGAATGTAAATATTACCTAGTGAACCAGCTAGCTTGTCTTGATATCAAGAAAGACAGGCCGAAAAGCTGAAACTCATGTGGGAGCATCCTGGGATAGAAATCATGACCCCAGGGGAAGGGCAGAGCCACAATAGGGAACCAAAGTTTAACATTGAAATATATAAGAAAAATCTTCGTGATTATGAACCACAGGGCCTGAAAAGCTGAAACTTGCATGGATGCAACCTGGAGGAGTGTAGAATCTAAATTGTCCAAATCATGAACCCTGGGGGAAGAGTGAGGTCACAATAAGTATTACAAAGGGGGGATCTGGTTAAGAACAGCATGGCTAAAGCTACTCAGGTGAGTGATGTGGCCCATGGGCCTCTTGTTTGAAAGGTTGTAGTCAACAGTTGCCAATATTTACCGATACCTATATTTCTCTATAGAGTTCTTTTCATGAGCATTCTTTAGTAAGAGAGGAATAGCTCAAGTATAATGCAGATAAATGCCCTCTCGCAATTGTTAGGAAGGAGGCAAGTTCATTAACTGCAAAAAAATATCTGTTTTGTCTGTAATTATAAGAATCATTCCTTTGTTATTCTTTTCACTTTAACAACACAAAATTATTGTTTTTATTTTATAAAGGGGAAGTCCTAGTGTTCAGGGAAATGCAGTGCTGTCGTTGGGGGGTCTGGTGTTGGCCACACAGAAACATTGGGTTGATCTTGACCAGGTGACTCAAGGGCAGCTTGACGAGGTCAAGGAGTTTCAGCCTCAATCTCACTGGGTTGCTGTTGTCATGGATACACTGATGTCTTTAATGGATGTGACCTTTCAACCCAGAGGGAGTATATTGGGAATTTGTCAACAGGTAAGTAAAATATTTTGGTAGATCCATTAATAAAATTTCTAGATCTGTAAAATTGTTTCCTTTATTTAGATAAGATGGCAAAAAAAAAACAAGTTGTTTTAGTTTAAAATTGTTTTGGATATCAAAGCTATACTTCAGGTTATAGATTTAGATATCCAACCCTCAGAAGATTTTCAATCAAATTTTTGCTCACTTGAGCCAAAGACTCGAGTCAGATTCTCTGATTAAAATTTGCTGTATAGTTGTTGTTCCAGGGGAATATAATGAGCAAAAAATTAAAATTGGTTTGGGTTATTAAAAAAGTGTATTCTCAAGAACCACTATCCAGAAAAGATGATCTATTTGAAAGCTTCATGAAATGTATACAGTGTATTGATGAAGTTTATTCAATTCATGAACCCTTATGGTAGGATGGGGCTACTATGGGTGATCCTAAGTTTTCCATGGGTATATATATTAAGTAGAAAAACATTAAAAAATAATTATAAAAATATTTTTCCAAGGATCATGATTAGTCATACATATATAGAAGCATTCTTAGATAGTGTAAATTTAAATTGTTTAAGAAATAGAATTTTCTAATGAACAATAATGGACAAGAAGGACCGCACTTACACAGGTGAGAATAATAAAGTTCTATCCAACCCTGACATAAATTATATAGTCAATTTTTGAAATAGTTTTGGTTTTTATTCTCTTTTTAAATATTGGGGTCCTATATATTCTGGATACTGGTAGATTTTTAAAAGTTTTTGAAAATATTGAATTTGATAGGTTTGAAAAATTATGTGCTATAAGCATCCTTTGCAGGCAAACTGATATATTTGATCATGAAATAACAGTTAGTTGTTGATTTCACCCCTAGATATTTGACCTATGTGCCCACTTCTTCCTTTTCAGAGGTCGGTTAGTGACAGGATGACTTGTAGTTTCCTTACCCAGGCCTCTGCAGTCTTGGCTCTGAGCCAGCTTACACCCGTTATGATCAGCCAAGATGTGAACAGGATATTTATGATTTTTGAGGCCCTGACGAAATGGTTGCCAGGACAGGCGGAGGCACCAGAGGCACCGGTTCTACAGCTGGCTTATGGTTTAGGCCTGGGATGCCTTCTGGGAAAGCTGTCAGAGGAACACTTCATGGAAACTTGTGGATCCAAAGTAATTGGTTTTTGCCATGTTTGTACCCTAGCTTTAATACCTCACTCAATATTAAGGCAATTTCATGATAATATGTTTTATGGTGTGATTGTTTGAGTGAGTGCAGATTCACACAGTTAAGTTATACAACACTTGCAACTTTGATCCAGGATCCTTCTCTTTAAATTTAAAATGCACAAGACTCAGGCTAAACTGTGATGTCATGTGACATCGTATTTTTGTTGCATATCTGTGACAGAATCTAAATAGGGCCAAGTGCAATATCTTAACAAAGGGCATTATAGTTCTTATTTCTTTTAAGATCCCTCCATAAATGAAATCTTTATGAAATGAAATTTATATAGAGAAAACAAACAGTAATCAAGCTCGAAAGTGTTAATTCAGATAAGAGTTGAAGCTATCACATTTATCATAAAGCTTGGTTGTGAGATAACCATCAGCATCTTTTACAGGTAAAATTTCTAAATTTTAAACTGATGTGTCAGACTCTGTAGTATCTTTTATTTTAATATATATCATATCAATATAGGAATGGAAATAACCATTTTTCATTGACCATATGTTGTCAACATACCGTATATACTGGCCTATAAGTTGGATTTTTGGGAGTTAATCTTTTGTCCAAAACTCGGTGTCCGACTTATAGGCAAGCTATAAAATGAATGGTATCATATGAGGTCAGTCCCTCTGATATATAAGCTTATTGAATACAACCGACTTATAGGCGGGCCGACTTATAGGCGAGTAGATACAGTATATCTCAATGTTGAGCTGAAAACCGCAGCAAGTGTTCTCTTCTTTTCACTAAATTGATAAGATTTTGGACAAATTCTGCTTCATATGAATACAAAAAAAGGTTTGCTAATAATGGGGCACAATTGGTACCCATGGGAATTCCAATATATTGTTGGAATACCTGGTCTCCAGAAACCATAGATATTGAAATCAGAAACTGGAGCATCTTTGTAATATCAACTTCAGAGTTCTTGTGTGTACATTCAGAATGTTTTTTTCTGACATTTTTATTAAAATAAAATCAAAGAAGACGGTACGGTTTGAGCTTTATTGTGCCCTAAAAATTTGTTGTTCTTAAAAAGTTATGAAATTGGCTTTAATAATAGTTAAGTAGATGAATATGATAAATCATTAAAGAATATGGCATGAAGAAGGGCCTTTCATGAAATATGACGTCATTAATTTGGTACATTTTTAAGTTTAATGCAGAAAGGTTCAAAATGACTCGTTTTTCAGCTAATTTTCCTTTAGAAAATAGTGTCTGCCACCGTCGCCCGCTTTTATTTTTGAATATATTGTGCAAATTGCTATGAACAATCCCATATCTCAAAATGTTTCCGGGCGACGGTGGCAGAGTATGTTTCTGAAAGAAAATTCCACTGGAAATTGATGTCTTCTGCAACTTAATTTTTAAGAAAATACGGGAAAATGCACAGGTTAATGACGTCACAATTAGCATTTAGGAGGTCATATGAGAAAAACCTTTTGTGTATTCTTACTGAAGAGAATTCCTGTGATTCAGAAATAATGAATTTTAATTTCTTATAACACTTTCATATTTTAGAAACATATAGGGCTTAATTTGTGTTGAAACTGTACCTTCTTCTTTAAAAATTAAAATAGCCAATGTTAACAATAAGTAAAATATCAACAATTCAGAGTTGTGAAACATAAAATATGATACAAAACTTGATGGGAAAATAAAATAAAATCAAAAATATTTCAATATTTTGAAAAAAGGAGAATTCAAAACTACCAGGTGAAGGTATTTGACCCTACATGAGGCTTGCTCACAAATTCTTTTTAATGCCTATCACAAGCTGTTAACCTTTGATATGTCTAAGCCTTTCTTAGCTTGATAACTAAATTATTAAAAAAATTCATTTAATTATCACATTATCAAACATCCTCCCCTGTGCCTACCATAGTTTATTGACTTCTCTGAATCATACTGAAGTGTTTTAGAATACCGTAAATCTGGAAATTTTTATATCAATTTTATTTTGCGAATTCGGGTCAAAATGGTGTTGATTAATTTTTACGTTTAAAAATTTTGTGAATTTCCACTGATTTGTTTACATTTTCTTATTGGTAATTTAACTTTAAGGAAAATATTTTTGCAAATGCAATGAACTCACACATTTGCTATAAATTTATCTACAGCAAAAATTTCCAGTATTATGATAAACTTGAAATGTACCTAATATACTTGCCTATAAGTCAGTTGTATTTTTGGGGATTATTTTGAAGGGATTTTTCATTGACCCGCTTATAAGTCAGTTCACCTTTTTTTATGCCCCACCATGAATATGGCCGGGGCATATAGTGCTTGTCATGTCCGTCTTCCATCTGTCCTTCTGTAACACTTTGCTTTTAGCTCTGTTCAAAGCTAAGTTTCAAAGAAACTATCCAAGATATTTTCATCAAACTTCATAAGCTGATAGATATTGATGAGAGCTATGCAACTGCATCAACATTTTTTGACCTTGACCATTCCTTTGACCTTGACCTCACTTTTTTAAAATTAATGTTTAGCTCAGTTTTAAACATACCATTCAAGATAGTGTCATCAAACTTCACTTGTTGATACATACTGATGAGAGCTATTCAACTGCATCAACATTTTTGACCTTGATGTTTCCTTTACATTGACCTCACTTACCTTTAATTAGTGTTTTGCTTAGTTTTAAAGATACCATTCAAGATATTTTTATCAAACTTCATATGTTGATACATATTGATGATAGATAAGCAACTGCATCAACATTTTTGACCTTGACCTTTGCTTTGACCTTTGACCTCACATTTTCTTAATCAGTGTCAAACTTCATATGCTGATACATACTGATGTAAGCAATTCAACTGCATCAACAATTTTGACCTTGACCTTTTATTTGACTTAGACATCACTTTTATCAAATTGTGTTTTAGTCAGTTTTTATTAAAGACATCATTTCTAGATATTTTCATCAAACTTCATATGTTGATATATATTGATGAGAGATAGCAACTGCATTAACATTTTTTACCTTGACCTTTGCTTTGATATTGACCTCACTTTTCCTAATTTAGAGTCAAAGGAGCAAAACTTTTTTTAGCATATATGCTGTTTATAGAATAGTGTATGGTTATGTGTGTACCAATTTTTTTTGTAATCTGAATTGTGGTTTTGTAGATATAGAGATAGTTGGCAAACTTTTTGATCAACCCTTGTAAACCAAAATCTAACTCCCACAAAATGAATTATTATCTGAATATTTTTAAAAAAGAAAACTCTGAAATTATTTTAAATAACCTGATGAAAATTTTTATATCATTTAAGGAAGAGATTGCAAGGCGTCACGTGATCGAATCATATGATGTTTAAAAAAGAAATTGTTTACGGTAACCATTTCCGGAATAGGCCACGCGCATGAGCGCGATATATTTTGACAGATGTAATATGGCAGACGAAAACAACGCAGAACAACGTCACAGGGTAAATGGGAAATTTGTGAAGAGAGGTAAATCAAAGAAATCAAAACGCTTGAAATACTTTAATAATGTAAATACTGATTTGAGAAAAACCGGGGGCCCTGAACATTCTTATTACAAATCTCACGAAGAAGAAGAGGCAGAAGATCCGCTCCAGCTCCAGACGATAACAACCGAGATAGAACCGTCGGAGTTGTGTGTGGAGACAGAAAGCGAGATATCATGGAAAGACGGGAGGCGTATATTGGAGCTAAAACATTTAGCTGACCAATTATTCTGTGATAAGTGCACCCATCCACTTCACTTGTCGGACATCGTCGGAGAGAAAATATGTGGCCTGGGAAGCTTCCTGTATATTCAGTGTGTCAGCCCGCAGTGCCTCTTCACAAACACAGTGACGACTGGAAAACGTAACTCCAAGGGTGTGTTTGATATTAACAACAAAGCTACTATAGGTAACTTTTTACATGAATACTCAGTACTAATGAACAGTTTTCATGGTTTTGGCGTGAACATGCGTGCAATCGACTGAATCGTCAAACTGGCCGCCAGGGCTCTCACGCCCATTTTTGGTACTGGGGCCGGGGCCATTGAAATTGGGAAAAAAGCGACGTTTTTATAAAAATTGGGAAATTTTTACCAGTCATAATTTAAACTCTTACATCATTGTCTTGCTCTTAGTAGAAATATTTTTTCTACACTGACAACAGTACTGCAGGGATGAAACTTAACTTTTTGACCACTGTAGCAAATATCAGCAGATTTATTTTTACTATCAAATTGTTATTTTGAACTTTTCCTAGCATTTTTTCTCCTTATAGTGATTCATATAAGATTTAAATAATCTATTAAAAAATTAATAATAATTTATCTCTTGGAAGCATTTAGGCCGTTTTATTACAGATGAAATCTGAACAGATACAGAGTAAATCAGTTGTTTCATAAAAAAAAAATCATCGTTATAAATTTATAATATAATCATTAAATACATTGGGAATATATTTTTTGGAAAATTACATAACTTTTTTACTCAAGTTGTTTAAGAGATCGTAATAGATTTAATGGAATATCTAACTTTACATTGTATCTGATTGTATTTACCATAAACAAAGGAGTGGAGGAAATTCGGATTAAAAAAAAACGATCATTTTTGGAAGTAAATAAGACAGGTAGCGCTGGAAAATGGATAAGATTATGGGGATTTATAAACTGTAAGAGCATGGTACCTAATTTTTTTTTTAATTGTTAGGGAATCTAATAGCAAAATAGTGAATAAAATACCTGTAGGCCTAGTGCTTCTCATTCAGTCTTGGTAATCTGAATTTTTTACATGACCTTTTTTTCTCGCAAAAGGTGGCGAACACAGGTCGCTTTTAACTCGCAATTTTTTATTTTAATTCTCATTCAAAGAGTATTTTCCATTAATTTCGAGCCCTGACATCATAGATCTTCACATTCTGCGACATGTTGTGAATGAACAAGTCGTACCTACTTTACTACAGACGACATTCGTTTTCATACTAAACTGGTTCCAGCATATAAACAAACTACCAGTTCATAACTCGAACGTGTTTCCTTGATATCTTAACTGTCAAAGATATGCTTTTTTTGTTACAGTAATGAATTTGAAGCAATCATACATTGGGAATTTTTACCCTTAAATTTGGGAAAAAAGGTACCTTTTTCACGTTGGGAATGGGGCCGAATATCGGCCCCAATTATAGAGAATCGAGAGCCCTGCTGGCGCATTCATTATTTTTATCAGGAACCTACAATGACCTACACATGCTACAGTATTGTGCATTTACGTTCCTGTTTTAATAATATTTTTAGAATTTATGATTTTAAATTCAATGCTTGTATATACATGATATAGGGGCCTAGAGTTCACAAAGAGCCATAACTGCCTTATTCATGTTATTGACGACACGACCAACTCAAGAATTTAAAAGGAAATCACCTGTTTCTATTAATAGATATACACGTACTAATACAGTACCTTTTCAATTCAAGGTGAAACAATTTAACATGATTTGAGGACGAGTGTCATATTTTCATAGTAACAAGCAATTAAAATAAAACAAGTATATAATATATATTCTGAAATTGCAAACTTTTATAAACATGATAAAATAGTTTGGGTCACTGCCTTTTCCTGGAATACTTTCAAAGTGTAATGTGACTGTGTAATACAACTTTCTGAAATTATGTATATTATAAAACATAATGAAGAAAAATATAGAAAAATATACAAAAAAATAAAAGCTTAATTAAATGTAAAAAATGTGGGGCTCGAACTCGCTGTCTTCATACTTGCATTCCGGCAATAATACCACTTAGGCCTAGTTTATTGTTAGAAGTAATATAATTATGTTAAGAAATTTTTTTCTTAAAAATGGGAATGACGAAATTTTAGGTCCATGGCATAAAGTTCTAAATAAATCAGTTTAATAATAATTTACCATGAAAATTAATTGCTAGCTTTGAATACATGTAATACAACTAAAGCAATATTGTAATCTTATGTACATATATAATCAATGTTTACAAATCAAGTTTAAACTTTGTTTTTTGTGTTAGTTATATATAATATAATAAAAATGTTTCTTCTACAACTCAATACTTTTAAAAAACAGAATGAATTGACAATATTTTTTTTTTTTGCTAAGGCCATTCCAAGTTTTTTCTCTGTTTAGCGTCCACCCATCTTTCAAAAACCTAGCTACCTATTCGCAAAAAAACACAAAAGTCAAAAAAAAAAAATTAAACACATATTTTATAGTAATAAGAATCATGTAATTCAAAAGATATGATTTCATTTATCTATTTTTCTTAAAGAAAGTTATTTTCTTCAGCAAAATCAAGGTATTAAATACTGAAACTTTTTCCAATAATGAAATATTACACAAATATTTAGAGATATTGCCGGAAATCATAAATTTTGACCTGAATAATTAATTTCTGGACTCCTGATTCTGTTTGTTTTTTTCTGACATGTGGTGTCAAAAACCAAGGCGTACGCCGACTATAAACATAGAAAAAACTTGGAATGGCTTAAGTTGAAAATCCACCAGAATTTTCAAAAATAGTCGCCTTTTGAAATTCTATAAGTTTAAATTTCCTTGTGACAAAGAGACTTAGCAAAAATACACCCGCATTTATGCCTGGAATATAGGAGACAAATTTCTGACAAAAATACATGTAAGCCTGAAAATGAAGCATATTTTTTAGAATATCATGAATATGTCTCTTGTACGCCAGAATTTGCCAAAAAAATCCAGGCGTAATACGCCTCTGAATTTTGTACAAGAAGGAACTTTTACCATTTTATTGTGTGATTTGTATATACATGTATTAATTAACTAAGATTTTACAGCAAACTTTAGGGTTAACGATTAATTTAATTTAAAAGTCATTAATATTTTTCATAATTTATGTTGTAAAATGTGGAACTCTGAAAGCCTAATTTAAGTGCATCACCCCTTATTTTCTCCCTCTTTTATTTCCTTGATATTAAAATTAGTATTTATAAAATATAACATACAAAAATAATCACACACATATACAGTTTACATTGTATTATAATGCATAATGAAAAGACTAGTCACAGAGTTATTAAAATGTCAAAGTTTTTATTCCAATACTGATTTTAATTAATTGGCTAAATATTTGATAATTTAAATCAAGATTTTATTTGTTTCAGACAGGTTAATTAATGTTTTAAAATTTCAATACTTGAAGATTTTTTTACTATATACATTGTACCTATATAATTACAGACAGAAATAAATTGATGGTACACACATACTCATAAGTCTGCACATGTACCATTAATTTCATAAATATTGCTTTTTAAACATAATTTCAAAAAAGAAATATTGAACTTCATATGAATTATTTTCAGCTATGATTCACTCTGGTATGGGGCCTACCCACTTGCAGAATTTTCTAGCAACATGCAACATACCTCCTCCAAACCAGTCTACCATCAGGAGACGTGAAAAGGAAATGTCTTCATCATTTCTAAATCAGGTAAAAGTCCATATCATATTTAAGTAAGATCACTGACAAACTTTTTGATTCATGTTAAAATTGGTGCCTCTTTTAATTTGTCCATTTTGTATAAATTTCTGAAACATCTAATTGACTTTAGCCAGCTAGACTGTTCAATTAATTTTGTTCCTATATTTTGATAAGTAATATGAGTGACTTGTTTGTTTTCTTCAGAGGTCAATAAATGATCATTACATTTTGCAGGCAAAACAGTCATGTGAGAAGGCAAGAGAGGAAGAAAGGAACAGTGTAGAGGACTCAAGGATGGAAGCAAGTTTTGATGCTGCATGGCAGACACGTGGGTCTGGATGTCAGTACAACAGTAACACAGGTATACACATGTAGCTTGCATAATAATATTGAGCATACCATGTACATGTATATAGTCTCTACTGATTTCTAATTACATGTACTCTAGCTTCTTGGCTTCTTGTTCAAAGAGCAATTGTCGGCTAATATGCCAGCCTATTCAAGGCAAGAATTCCACCACATTGTCTCCAAATTAAAGTTAAGTTTAAAAATAAAGTACATACCCTAAACCTTTTTTTCAGATAATACTAACGCTAAATAAAGCAACAAAAATTAAAAAAAGTTTTATCTTTAATAAAAAACATCAGTAATAAAGACTTTGAAAAAACTTCAGTCCTATTAGTCAAACAACATAGTTAATTTGCATAAAGTTTTCATATTAGGACTAATAAACTAATTGTCTAATTATTTATTTATATTGATTTTTTTTTAAAGAATATTTTTTTTCAAATTAGAAAATTATAAGTCCTTAATTATTTTCTTCGTATCATTATTATGTTTTTAATTGTGTAACATCATATTCCAGTGTTTAAAATTTTTGTTTTTTATCTGTTATTACAATATGAATGTATGCATGATTCATGTACAAAATTCTACTTTGTAAATGAGCCCGGATCTCTGTAATTCTGCTTACTTTGATTTATCATTTCTTTGTACATGTTCATGCATAAAGCTCACGCGGATCTAGAGGGGGTTGGGGGGGTCAGGATCCCCCTGGAATTTACACGGTTAAAAAATGTATACACTAAAGAAAGAAAAAAAGTCACCTTGGACCCCCCTGGAAAACGCTGACCCTCCTGCTGAACATGAATATGTGTAAAATGGGTATGAAAAGTGAAAGATCTGAGGCAAAAGAAGTCATAGACTTGGTGGACCCCCCCTTGAAAAAATTTCTGGATCCGCGCCTGAAGCTGAATATCTAAAGAATCACTATCAAAGCCCTTTATGCATAAATTATCCCATGTATCCAACTACAGTTGACAGCAAATAAATTTTAAGACAGCGTATAGAATTAAATACCAGGGGTAGATTTAAATTACAAGAGGACTCCCATGTCAAATTCAATATGTAGTGTCAGCCAACTGACGTCAAACACAAAGATAGCCACATAAGATTTAATATAGACACATTAGGGTTCTTTAGCTCGATCTGCTGACCTTTTGCTTGACAAAATTTACAATCTGGTAGAATTATCAAGAAATCAACTTAACTAATTTTCAAAGAGTTATCACAGAGAAAACAATTAGAAATGGAAATATTATATTATAATCAGTTAACCTCAATTCAATCATACGCATATCACTTACATAATAGCCATTGTATATGCAGCAAGATAATTAGTTATGATACATATATGTCATTATGCCTGCATAATTTTAGTACCGGTATATTTGTCATTTACATTTATTAAAGTAAGATCTTCTATTTTCTTAAAGGTCATAGTACCCTTATTGGGCCAAATACAGGCAAAGTTATCGATTTTGACCATCGAACTCGAGTCTGCAGTATTTGCCAATATCATCTAGCAAGATCAGAAATGGTTCCACCACATGATTGTAACAGGAATTGGGAAGGTATGTATGTTATATGTGGATCAGGTCTCTTCATTGAATTGAAAATAATTAATTAAGGTTTCATTTTAAAACTATTGGGATGAAAGTATGGGTTGGTTACATATGATAAAATTCCAATAGGCCCAAATTTATGACAAATTTGATCATGTACAAGCCCAAGTTTTTGCAGACAAACAGACAGACAGAAGGACAGTAAAAAGTATGTACCCCTGAATCTTAATTACGAGGACATTAAAAATTGTATTCTTAAAATGATCTCGTCACAATAACACTCATGTTAAAAGTATAAAAGTTCTTCATGAAGCACATATACTACATATGTTTAAAAGTTATATTTACAAAAGTGGATCAAACTCAAACTCAAGTCAAACATTTTTGTACCCAAAGAAAAGTCTTGTTACAAGAAATTGACTTTTGAAATATGATAGTCATATCTTAAACCAATCAAAAGTCATGGGCAAGGTTAAAGGTTTTGCAGACAGTCAGACAGGGACAGACAGGGCAAAAACTATATCCTAAACCTTGAATTACATGGTCTAGAAATTGATTTACAAATTGAATAAACGTGTGTTAGCAATCTTTATATATTGTCTTTTTTTCTCAATAGGTTCAAGTAAGGCCATGGAGTCAGACATGGCAGCGAGTATGTTAAGAAGGATGAAAGAGGATGGATTTGAGATCAGTGCTATTCATGCCGATAATGACTCCACTACCTCTGCACGCCTAAAAACCGAATTTGACCAATTGGAGAAAAGATGTGACAAAAACCATCTCAAGAAAAACATTTCAAAACAACTTTACAGCCTATCTAAGTCGTATAAACAGCTAAAACAAGAAGGAGTTGTATGTTATATTACCAAATCTTTCATGCACCCGTTATCTATCAAAGGCCAGTCAGAAGAAGAGATGGGACAGAAATTGGACATGGTTGTTCCTCACTTATTTGGTAACCACAGTTTGTGTTCAACCAGCTGGTGTGCATACCACAAGAATCCAACAACTTACAGGTTAGAAAGAGATGTTGATATACATGGGCATGCAGACCATTAATATAATTGTGTAGATGTATACTTATAGTTGCTTGAAATATGCCAAGATTTTAGTGTGAAATGCTTAATTACCAGTTAATAGTATACATGACAACTAAATTTCAATCGTATGTTGATTAATATGATTTGTAAATGGATCAATCATGTCTAAGTCACTGCATGAAACTGATAAATACATTAGATTAATTTGAAATGTGAATACAATTACTAAGTATTAATTCCTTTCTTTCCTTTATTTGAAATATTGACCCTGACTTTTTTCCAACAGAATGAAATATCTGCCAGATGGGAAACCTCTGAAGGATGACTCATTGAGGAATGCCCTTAACAACATTACTTCAAGCTTAAAGAGAATGCTTCCTCAACTTGTACATCTGGGTTCTACTCAAAGCAACGAAAACTTCAACAATATGGTTGCCTCTAAAGCACCTAAAAACCGGTGAGGAGTAATGCATTTAGCCATATAATTAAAATCTGAAACATTTGTATGTGGAAATTTGTTTATTGTGTGCCTGTCGATCTTTGTTCAACATGTATTTAAGTTAATTTTCCTATGGAAAATTGAACTGCATATACGAGGGTTGTCCCAGAAAAACGCGAACATTTTTAATATCTTTTGTTTTACTAGGACTATAAAGTTAAAAATTGGTATGCATCATGATCAACATTTTTTTAATAATGCCTAAAAATTTGAAAGAAATATCTCTAAAAATAAAATTTTCCTCTTATGTAAAGGAATCTATCAAATCAGCTGTCGGCGCAACACTGACGACGTCAAAACGTATCTTGTAGTGTTTACGAATGTTATGAAAACTGCGCCTCTATATTAAATATTCATTTTAAGCACACATTCGATCGGCAATGTGTTTGATTTTTTTGAGTTACCAAGTAATGCATCTCAAATATTAGTGTTACTAAAAGATTGGGGAGTTAATTCTTTCCATAGACAATTTCACAATCCCGATCATAAACCTACCTGGTCGAATTACTTTACGTAGGCCTATGACGTCCCGCTCTTGTCTTTTCAGTTCGTCTTAATTTATGTGGTCTATTCTCTTCTATCAGATACCAATCAAGTCAACCTAAAACCTCTTCTGCTAGATATAAACCTGTTCCCCATAGTTATGTTTGTGTGTTTTTTCATCGTTTACATCTTTTTTTCTATATGCAGGAGACATATCCCACTAAACATAGTGTTGCTTGATAATTTGGTGCTCCACATCATGGCTTAACGTCACTGTTTTTGACAATGTCTAATTCAGTGTATTCCTTGCATTTGCGAGAAGGACAGACATACGAAAGCAACATAGAGTCTGCTGCAGAAGTGGACATTGAAAGCATTCCAGGTATTGGAGAAATTTACTAAACAAGATTGATAAAATGTAACATTATAAATTAATTGCTTGATACTAGTAGTGAGGGAGACATTAAGATTTTTTTGCTCATTGAAATCATATTCCCTGAGAGAAATTTTTATGCCTCCGGACTCCCAGTCAGTAGACAGAACAATGATTCATGCAATGTTTTCTAGTCAACATCTTAGGAACTCTTTTGTTTGACATTAATTGTCTTGTTTTTTTCGAGCAACATATCTCAGTTTAATTTTATAAATTATAGCATATAATAACACTGTATAATTACAATCAGATGACTGATTAAAGACCCTTGGCCTCTTTTGTAAGATCCCCCCTCTTTTTTTACTTCTTATCTCCCCCTGTCAAGAACATGTAGTTCAGTTCATGACAAAACAGAAGTGAGGTAATTTTTACTGATGTTGAATCCCGCCTTGATTTATAGGTGCTCTTTGTGAGGGGATGCTCCACTATGTGGTGCTGTTGTTTTTCTTTTTCTTGGATAAATTTAACCTTAGCATTTTTTTGGTTCCAGGTAAACTTGATCCCAAGGAAGGAGAATTTGTTGTGTTCGATATTGAAACAACTGGACTGGCTCGAGACAGTGACCTTGTGCAGTTGTCTGCTTTTGATGGTGATAGTGAATTTAACATTTACATTCAGCCTAATCAGCCAATTAGTAAAAATGCCACAGCAATATCTGGAATTACATATTCATTTGAGAAAAACACTGTTTATTACAATGGCAAAGAAGTGGAATCTGACAATTTGAGATCAGGTTTATTGAAATTCAATGAATACCTGCAAAGGCATGATAACCCCATTTTAGTTGGCCACAACATAATGTCATATGACATACCTGTTCTGAGCAACAAACTACATGAGTGCAGCATGCTTTCTGATTTTATATTACATATTTACGCATGTGCCGATACACTTAAGATTGCCCGAAAGATGTTCAAGAAAGAAGTTGTAGGGAACTACAAGCAGTCTGCATTGGTTACAAGTTTACTGGGCAAGAGTTATGCTGCTCACAACTCTCTAGAGGATGTGAAAATTCTGCATGAACTGTTTGTTTCTAAGATGAAATGTAGTTCTGAAGATTTATTTCCATTTCATATTCATAGCCTTCAGAAGTCATTTAAACCTCTGGTGGAGGAGAAGGCCATGTCGTCCTTGACATCCAGAAAGATTGCAGCAGCTGGACTTGGATTGAAGCACATATGTTTGGTTCATAAAAGAGATAAACTCTCTGGTGTGAAGACTCTATTAGAAGAGCATGGTGTGAAGGGGAAAGTTGTGTCCAAAATTTTGAAATATCTGAGTGAGCATGAAGAGTGAAGATTGAATTTTGACCTACCTATATTAAGAAATAAGGTATCATTTTATGCCCCGCTTTAATATGGCCAGGGCATATAGTGTTTATCATTATCTATTATATTCTTGTGAAATATCATGTTTGAGTGTATCAACTCGGAGGCGGTAATAGGCCGCTCATCATGTATCTATTATAATTCAAGTGAAATATCATGTTTGTGTGTATCAACTCGGAGGCGGTAATAGGCCGCTCATCATGTATATTTATGTATCTATTATAATTCAAGTGAAATATCATGTTTGAGTGTATCAACTCGGAGGCGGTAATAGGCCGCTCATCATGTATATTTATGTATCTATTATAATTCAAGTGAAATATCATGTTTGAGTGTATCAACTCGGAGGCGGTAATAGGCCGCTCATCATGTATATTTATGTATCTATTATAATTCAAGTGAAATATCATGTTTGAGTGTATCAACTCGGAGGCGGTAATAGGCCGCTCATCATGTATATTTATGTATCTATTATAATTCAAGTGAAATATCATGTTTGAGTGTATCAACTCGGAGGCGGTAATAGGCCGCTCATCATGTATATTTATGTATCTATTATAATTCAAGTGAAATATCATGTTTGAGTGTATCAACTCGGAGGCGGTAATAGGCCGCTCATCATGTATATTTATGTATCTATTATAATTCAAGTGAAATATCATGTTTGAGTGTATCAACTCGGAGGCGGTAATAGGCCGCTCATCATGTATATTTATGTATCTATTATAATTCAAGTGAAATATCATGTTTGAGTGTATCAACTCGGAGGCGGTAATAGGCCGCTCATCATGTATATTTATGTATCTATTATAATTCAAGTGAAATATCATGTTTGAGTGTATCAACTCGGAGGCGGTAATAGGCCGCTCATCATGTATATTTATGTATCTATTATAATTCAAGTGAAATATCATGTTTGAGTGTATCAACTCGGAGGCGGTAATAGGCCGCTCATCATGTATATTTATGTATCTATTATAATTCAAGTGAAATATCATGTTTGAGTGTATCAACTCGGAGGCGGTAATAGGCCGCTCATCATGTATATTTATGTATCTATTATAATTCAAGTGAAATATCATGTTTGAGTGTATCAACTCGGAGGCGGTAATAGGCCGCTCATCATGTATATTTATGTATCTATTATAATTCAAGTGAAATATCATGTTTGAGTGTATCAACTCGGAGGCGGTAATAGGCCGCTCATCATGTATATTTATGTATCTATTATAATTCAAGTGAAATATCATGTTTGAGTGTATCAACTCGGAGGCGGTAATAGGCCGCTCATCATGTATATTTATGTATCTATTATAATTCAAGTGAAATATCATGTTTGAGTGTATCAACTCGGAGGCGGTAATAGGCCGCTCATCATGTATATTTATGTATCTATTATAATTCAAGTGAAATATCATGTTTGAGTGTATCAACTCGGAGGCGGTAATAGGCCGCTCATCATGTATATTTATGTATCTATTATAATTCAAGTGAAATATCATGTTTGAGTGTATCAACTCGGAGGCGGTAATAGGCCGCTCATCATGTATATTTAATTTATATGTATATTACATTGGTATGTTATGGAGTCAAAAATACAAAGTCAACAGTATAAACTTTCTTAGTTGTTTTTTTTAAACACACACCTTTTCAACAAAATAAATATGGCCAGGGCATATAGTGTTTATCATTATCTATTATAATTCAAGTGAAATATGTTTGAGTGTATTTACTCGGAGGCGGTAATAGGCCGCTTGTCACTTCGCGGTTTATAAAGGGTAAACTGCCCCAAGTTATGTTATATCGTATAACCAATCTCTCACCAGAGGGCGCGCTCCGCTTACACGTGTTGGAGCGGAGCGTAAACAACGCCCTCTGGTGAGAGATTGATCGTATAACATAAGTTGAAATTAGCTCCATTCCTTAAATAAACTAAGATACATACTTTTTCTCAATATTGTCTCATATATGGGGTTTTGTTTGAATTACAATGTGACCATGATTCACCCATTGTCTGATCTTAAAAAGACCAGTGTTAATATTACTTATAACTCACAAGTATAAAACATTATATATATAGCATATTATATCCAATGAAAATTTGACAGGTTTCCATGACAACTGCGCATGTAACAATGATCACATTAACACATTAAGATTTTCTTAATGAAATTATCAAATTAATCGATGTTGAGCTAATTGAATTTTTCTAATATGAAAATCGAATTTGAAGATCATAATTATGTCTCTTTTTACAACAAAAGCACAATACATGGACAAATATAGTTGCTATGACAACTATTAAAACTTATTTAAAATTAAAAATTCTGGATTAATATGTGATACATTAATATGTGAAATATTTCTGATGTTGCCATGGCAACGATTTTGAAAGTCAATTATTTTGGATTTAAGAAAAAACACACCTTTTATTTTTTAGTATATTTTTTGTAAAGTTCGAATTCACATTATACTTGATTGAGATGAAAACATGTCTCTGCGTTTTTATTTTATTTATGCTCAAAAATGTATAAAAAATGCAATTTTCCAAAAAGGTCAATTTGCACAACATTGAGATTTTGGTGATTAAATTAGATACAATGGTGATAGACAAATGTAAATAACTTGCATCATTTATGTCTTTAAGTCTTGTTCTTAAGAAAATATAATTATTTTATATTCAAATTTATCGGTTGTTTAATTATTTTTGTTTGAAAAATGTCAAAAACAGTGCCTCGAGAGGCGTTCAGGAGGCCAAATTTAGCCATGTGTGGTTACCATGGTTACGGCACCCCCAATAATTTTTTTTTGGCCAAATTTCAAAAAAGGGTGTTATATAAGTAATAATTATAAAATTTGAACAAAATCAGTGACATCACCTTTCCACCAATTATTGAGAAATTATGTTTCTTATAGAGATTGGCTCTTAATACTTTAGGAGGGGGGGGGGGTACTTAATTGCATGTATCTTCAAAACGAATCTGATAACCTTAGTTCATATTTTTACCATAAGTCACTAATATTGATAAGTACAACATATATAATTTTTTGGAAAATTCATGGGGTGATTTTTTTTTAAGATGGCAAAATGTGCTCTTGAGGTGAGCAAATTATTGCCAATTTACAATGACTACTCCCCAAAGCAACTATGGCATTGCTACATCTATTCATAGTTTACAAAATGATTTTTGTTTTTAGTAAATATGTACCTTATTGCTAAATACCTGGTAAAAATCATTTGTTTTAATTAAATTTTTAAACCTATGTGGCATATTTAAAATTTCACCATCTAAATATCAAAATATTAGAAAACTATGGTTACCATGGCAACCATATCTCGCTAATAACCCTGATGACCTTAGTTGATATTTTCATATGATGATACCATTAACGTCAGGCAAATTATATGTGAAAATGAGAAAAATTCATTGGGCGGATTTTTTTCAGGTACCCTTGCAATCCTTTCCTTAAATTAAAAAAAAAAAAAACTATAGAAACACAAATTTTCATCGGCATAAAATTTTGTTGCTAACTGTTGTTCATGATAAACTTTGCTTTGGGATGGTGTATAGATGTTAAAATCAGGAAATGAGAGAAGGTTATGAAAGGATGAAACCATCTGAGGTGTGATAAGTATTTGTATTAACTATAAAACCCTACCTAAACCACACAAATATTACAGTGGAAATAGATAAAGAACATTCACACAAAAAATGTCAAACAGAGGCATTGACATGTGAATAATGACATGTGTAGAAACAAACAATTTAGAACCACAAATCAAACTTCTAAGATACATTCAATGATTCAGGGAAGCAAGGATATGTAAATGGAATGGGAATAACCACGAAACAGTAAGAAATTACCATAAGTGGGAATGACCAAGAAACAGGAGGAGATAACTGTGGGTGGAGATAACCAAGAAACAGGAGGAGATAACTGTGGGTGGAGATAACCAAGAAACAGGAAGAGATAACTATGTGTGGAGATAACCAAGAAACAGGAGGAGATAACTGTGGGTGGAGATAACCAAGAAACAGGAAGAGATAACTGTGTGTGGAGATAACTTAGAAACAGGAGGAGATAACTGTGGGTGGAGATAACCAAGAAACAGGAGGAGATAACTGTGTGTGGAGATAACTTAGAAACAGGAGGAGATAACTGTGTGTGGAGATAACCTAGAAACAGGAGGAGATAACTGTGGGTGGAGATAACCAAGGAACAGTAGGAGATAACTGTGTGTGTGGATAACCAAGAAACAAGAGGAGATAACTGTGGGTGGGGATAACCAAGGAACAGTAGGAGATAACTGTGTGTGTGGATAACCAAGAAACAGGAGGAGATAACTGTGTGTGGAGATAACCAAGAAACAAGAGGAGATAACTGTGGGTGGGAATAACCAAGAAACAGGAGGAGATAACTGTGTGTGGAGATAACTTAGAAACAGGAGGAGATAACTGTGTGTGGAGATAACCTAGAAACAGGAGGAGATAACTGTGGGTGGAGATAACCTAGAAACAGGAGGAGATAACTGTGGGTGGAGATAACCAAGGAACAGTAGGAGATAACTGTGTGTGAAGATAACTTAGAAACAGTAGGAGATAACTATGGATTGAGATAACCTAGAAACAGTAGGAGATAACTGTGTGTGGAGATAACCTAGAAACAGTAGGAGATAACTGTGGGTGGGAACAACCAAGAAACAGTAGGAGATAACTGTGGATGGAGATAACCAAGGAACAGTAGGAGCGTAAAACAGATTTCTGTTGAAGTGAATTTAAGGGGTTTTAGCTCACTTGAGGATCAAAGGAGCCTGACTGATTGAAGATTATTTTTCTGACTGAAAATGTTTTTGTCCGGAGTCGTCCGTCGTGTATTAACATTTACACATTTTCAACTTCTTCTCTGAAACCACTGAATCAATTTCAACCAAATTTGGTATACAGCATCTATGGGTGAAGGGAAACAAAAATTATGGATTTTATGATCCTCTCCCCCTTTGGGCCTGAAGGGTGGGGCCAAAACCACTAAAATTAATGAAATCTTTAAAAATCTTCTTCTTATACTCCAGGACATCAAGCAGGCAAACTGTTGGCATGAATGTAATGAGCATTGAGTCCCCTTACAAAATTGTGAAATTCATGGCCCCAGGGTCAGGGGTTCTGATGTTAGGGCGGGGTAGTGAAAATGCATTAATTCTTTGAAAATCCTCTTCTCTGCTCCTGGGTAATAAATAAACCAACTAAATACATAGTTATGATGAGCAAGAGTGCCTCTTTCAAAATTGTGAATTTTTTGGCCCCAGGGTCAGGGGTTTTGGTGTTAGGGCGGGGCTCTATTGATTACATAGTGAAAATACATTAAATCTTTGAAAATCTTCTTCTCTGTTCCTTGGTATTAAATAAAGTAACTTAGTATATAGTTATAGTGAGCAAGAGTGCCTCTTCCAAAATTGTGAATTTCACGGCCCCTGTGTCAGGGGTCTTGCCAATTGGTGTAAAGGGGGGGTCTGATTATATAGTAAAAATACATTTACTCTTTTAAAATCTTTTCCTTTGCTACAGGGTATTATGCCAATGATCCAAGTATATATATTTATGATATGGAAAGTTGCATCTAGCAAAATGGTTAATTTCATGCCCCCCGGGTCAGGGGTATTGGGGGGGGGATTACATAGATTGAAAATAAATTAATGCTTTGAAATCTGCTTTTTAGTTATTAATCAATAAATATGTGGTCCCAGGGTCAGTGGTTCCTCTGGGGTTGGGTGCACATCTGGTTTGAAGTGGAAGTCTATTTAGGGCTTTTCGCTTTCAGGCGAAAAGCCCTATTGTTTTCATGTTGTTTTATTATTATTATTATACCTAACACTCTTTGGTCAAGGATTTAAAGAACATCATTGGAGATTAAATAGCATATCAAAAAGTCTCGCGTAAGTAAGGTTTTGTACTTCCGGAAACGTCACTTCCGGTATTTATCAGTCAGAAACTAAATTTTCTTTAAAGCCTAAAACTTTCTTTCATTTACATGCAATTTCGTTTAAAATTTAGGAATATGTTCCTCAAAGTAATATCTACAAAAAAGTCATTGTTGGTGTTTTTGCACCTGTGGTATATTTTTGTGTTATAGGGCTCCAAAATTAAGAAAAGGGGGGATTGAAATTTAAATTTTGAAAACAATGTCAGAAATTTATTTTGAAGATTATATATTGTTAATCAAAGTAATTAAAGGCTGAACTGTTAATTTTTATGTCCATCAGAGCAGTACTTCCGGTTTTATAAGGCTTTGAAATTGTCTATGGGAGTTTCTATAGTAAAAAAAATTCACTTATGTTCCATTATCTCAAAAGGGAAGCAAATATTTCTTGTAATAATTACAGGGAATAATTGATTTGCAATTGTCTTCAGGTGAAAAGGTTATGAAAACCAAATCCCTTAAAATAATGGATTTTAGGGGTCAACTCTAAAAATAGTCTTCTCCCTGTAACTTTTTCATTTTTCAACCTATCTTCAAACTGATTTCAGTTTTGATTTAAGCATAAGAAGGACAATTTAAAAATTATGGTCCGTGGGGTCACTTTTTAACCCCTTATAGTAGTTTAACAGATCTGAAATTTTGTATTTTTAAGTATTTTCAAAAGTAATTGCGTAAGAGTTATCTCCCTTTGTCAACCTGTCTGGAGTCTAATATGCTCTCGATGTTTCAATTTTGGTATGCATATGAAGTGTACTTCCGGTTTTATAAGTACCTTAAATTTGTCTATGGAGATTTCTATGTTAAATAAGAAATCATTCAATGCCCATTATCTCAAAAGGGAAGCAAGCAATTCTTGTGATATTTCACCTGAATAATAACTCTAGTATTGCCTTCCGGTGGATAGGTCATGAAACAAGGTTCCTGCAGATAAAAGGGATTTTAGGGGTCAGAACAAAATAACCGTTTTTTGTCTGTAACTTTTTTATTTATCAACCTATCTACAAACTGATTTTTGTTTTAAGTTAAACATAAGAAAGGCAATTTAAAAATTATGGTCCGTGGGGTCACTTTTTGATCCCTTATGGGTGTTTAAGAGACCTGAAATTTTGTATTTTTAAGTAATTTAAAAAAAAATTGCGTAAGAGTTATCTCCGTTTGTCCATCTGCTTGGAGTCTTATACGCTCTCTACGTTTCAATTTTGGTATGCATATGAAATGTACTTCCGGTTTTATAAGTACCTTAAATTTGTCTATGGAGATTTCTATATTAAATTATAAATAATTCAATGTCCATTATCTCAAAAGGGAAGCAAGCATTTTTTTTTTATATTTCCTATGAATAATAATTCTAGTATTGCCTTTCGGTGGATAGGTCATGAAACAAGGTTCCTTCAGATAAAAGGGATTTTAGGGGTCAGTACAGAAAACCCGTTTTTTGCCTGTAACTTTTTGATTCGTCAGCCAATCTACAAACTGATTTCAGTTTTGAGTTAAGCTTAAGAAGGGCAATTTAAAAATTATGGTCCTTGGGGTCACTTTTTGATCCCTTATGGGTGTTTTAGAGACCTGAAATTTTGTATTGTTAAGTTATTTAAAAAATAATTGCATATAAAGTTATCTCCCTTTGTCCATCTCTTTGGAGTCTTATATGCTTTTTACATTTCAATTTTGGTATGCATATGAAATGTACTTTAGGTTTTATAAGTACCTTTAATTTGTCTATGAAGATTTCTACGTTTAATAAGAAATCATTCAATGTCCATTATCTCAAAAGGAAAGCAAGCAATTTTGTGATATTTCAAATGAATAATAATTCTAGTATTGTCTTTCGGTGGATAGGTCATGAAACAAGGTTCCTTCAGATAAAAGGGATTTTAGGGGTCAGTACAGAAAACCCGTTTTTTGCCTGTAACTTTTTGATTCGTCAGCCAATCTACAAACTGATTTCAGTTTTGAGTTAAGCATAAGAAGGGCAATTTAAAAATTATGGTCCTTTGGGTCACTTTTTGACCCATTATAGGAGTTTAGTGAATTGAAAAACAGTCGTTTTCCGCAAATTTTGAATAATCATGAAAGAGTTATATCTCTTTGAGTAGCCGTTGATGAATATAGTGACTTGTTATTTTCATTAATGATATCATCAGAACATTAAAGATAATGAACCTTTTGAATTTTTATTATGTAATAAGCTCCTTAATTTTTAGGGGTCGAAAAGCCCTCTGTTTTTGTTGAACGACAAAAATGAGGTCTAGTTTCTCTTTGTTACTCTGTTCTGCCTCTGGGTATGAAGTAAATAGAGTAAGAATGCTAGGTTTTATAATTATGATAAGCAATGGTGCCCCTTTAAAAATTCTGAATTTCATTGCCTCTGGTTTAAAACATGAACCAAATTCAATTGTTGGAAAGTTGTTACACATTACTCAGGTGACCTATAAGGCCCGTGGGCCTCTTGTTATGTACTTATAATGAATCACTTTTGTCCTTTTCATTAGAAAGTTGTAAACAACTGACAGCTCTCAGACTGTATAAAAACAAATTGAACTTTATCCATTTCATATCAGAAATTTTTAATGTCAGCATTAGAAGAAAAACATGTTGAACTTTTTAGAGAGTAAATAACTGATAACAACGGCCTTCAAGGTCCTTCATTTGTTACATGATTCGTAATAGTTAGATCATATTAAGTAAAATTTGAGTGGTTAAGAAGGGGCGGAGGGAGAGAAGCGACCAAGCCCCCTTCTTAACCACTCAAATTTTACTTATATGATCTAACTTACTTAGAACCTTTCGCGCTTTTTCATTGGCTAATTAGTCAGCCCGCGGAGTTACTGCATAAACATAAAATCTTAACAATTAAGTGATCAACTTAATAGAAAATTTAGCAGCTGCTGATTGGAGGAAAAAGCGGGTTAGGTTCTAAATAAAGTTAACAAACAAATAGGCCAGGCCATGAAAATGTGGCTAAAAAATTTTGATTTGGGAACTAAATTCCAATTAAAAAAATCAACAACAGCTAGTTATCATGATATATGTCAGTGAGATCAATATGTCCAGTATTTAAATAACTCAGTTTACCTTCATGAGCTGATTGCATCTTGTATGATTTCTGAATTTATGTGGTTGTAGCTAATGCCTGTTGATTGATAAAGATTTAAAGAACATTTTCATCTCGGTCCCATTGAGTTGAAGATGATTAGGACACTTATATATCCCGACAAAAATATGACCGGAGTATAAAGTGTTTGCCATTTTAGTCTTCCATCTTCCATTCATTTTGTCTGTTTTTCATTCTGATTGTTCATCTGTTACAGTTTGCATATAGCTAGGTTTAAAAAAACTATGAAAGATTTTTTTATCTGATCTTACATTTTGATGAGAAATTTCAGCTGCTTCAAAAGTTTCTGACCATGACCTTCTCTTTGACCTTGATAGTTTGGTGAGAATTCATTAAATGTTTCCAATTCTTTTTTCTTACCTTAATCTTCAAAATGATTTACTTTCTTTTGTATATCAAACTCAGATTCAGATTTAAAACAAAAAAAATTTCATGCTGATGAGAACCTGTCAACTGTGTCCATTTTGTTTTACAGTGACCTTCCCTGTGACCTTTGATTTTGAAATTTTTGAAATTGTTTTCACTAAAGAATTTTTTTAATAATGTAAACTGTTAAATTTATGCTTTTCTTGAAGGAGGTTGTAGAGATGTGGAATACTTTTGATAAGTTGGAAGATGCCTGTTTTACAGGAGGAGATGATAGGTTTGCTTGTTTATACTTAACTTATCATTAAAGTCTTTGATATCCCCATACCTTGTGTTCCTTGTTTTACCCCCTATCACTGTGTGTTTTGTTTTTCAGTTGTGGATGCCTCTTAGGCCTTGGTCTCTCAGTGTCTGCTCTTTGTAATGATTCCAAGACTGAAGCGAGGGCACATGTTCTCACTGTTCTAGACAAACTTCAGGTACATCAACAGTCCACCTCACCAGGGGATAAGACTTACCAGGTAAATGGTTTATCTAAATGACAAGTCTCATGTCTAGTATTTTGTTAAAACATGTATATTCAAACTGATGATTAAATTAAGTAAACATGCAAATGAATGCACAAGAATTGCCATAAAATGGATAATGTTAAATAAAATTTTGTTATGCAAGTAATTTTTATTAATTGATATGACTTATATTTTTTGATATTTCTAGGTACTCAGTGTTGGATTGGCATTAATCCAAAGTGCTGCCTTTAGTGCTAACATAGTGTCCTCAGACAAAGTACTGTCTACTGTAGACAAAGTCATCAGGGATCTGGGGGAGGCTCCACAGGTAATGAACAAAGTACTGTCTACTGTAGACAAAGTCATCCGTGATCTGGGGGAGGCTCCACAGGTAATTAAAAAAGTACTGTCTACTGTAGACAAAGTCATCAGGGATCTGGGGGAGGCTCTACAGGTAATTAACAAAGTACTGTCTACTGTAGACAAAGTCATCAGGGATCTGGGGGAGGCTCCACAGGTAATTAACAAAGTACTGTCTACTGTAGACAAAGTCATCAGTGATCTGGGGTTGGCTCCACAGGTAATTAACAAAGTACTGTCTACTGTAGATAAAGTTATCAGTGATCTGGGGGAGGCTCCACAGGTAATTAACAAAGTCCTGTCTACTGTGACAAAGTCATCAGAGATCTCGGGGAGGCTCCACAGGTAATTAACAAAGTACTGTCTACTGTAGACAAAGTCTGGGGTTGGCTCCACAGGTAATTAACAAAGTACTGTTAGCTGTAGACAAAGTCATCAGTTTTTTGGGGTTGGCTCCACAAATAATTAACAAAGTACTGTCTACTGTAGACAAAGTCATCAGTGATTTGGGTAGGCTCCACAGGTGATTAACAAAGTACTGTTTACTGTAGACAAAGTCATCAGGGATCTGGGGTTGGCTCTACAGGTAATTAACAAAGTACTGTTTACTGTAGACAAAGTCATCAGTGATTTGGGGAGGCTCCACAGGTAATTAACAAAGTACTGTCTAATGTTGACAAAGTCACCAGTGATCTGGGTGAGGCTTCACAGGTAATTAAGACTGGGAGTCCATTGGGGATTGTGTTTTTATAATGCAGATGTGATGTTGATCATTTCCTTGTTAATACAGAGTGCGGGAATAGCCATGGCTGCTGGAACACTTTTGTACAACCTAACCAGAGTTGGGATAACAGGAATTACTGACTACCAAGTACAGCTGCACCAAACCTGGACAAAGAACCTGACCTCCACAGTAAATATAAAAGCTTAAATATAATACACATTTTTAAAAAAAAAATTATATTTGTATGTATACAACTTTTATATGTCTTTCTGAAAACTAAACATATTATCTTGATCCTGTTTCAAGATCATTTTGAGAAGTTCATGGTCTTCCTTTTATGTCTAAGCAACAATTCTGTCCTGCACTTAATTTTTCACCCCTTTCACCCATTTCATAGTTGGAAAAATTTAGATAAAGGGTGAATTCAAAGAGTTTACAGGAGGGTAGATTTTCTGTTCATTAGTTTGTCTTGTTGACTTTGGTTCTATTTATAAAAATCCCTTACTGGTGAATCTAGGGGGTAATATAGGTAATATAGATAATAATATATATTTCCTCCTTGTTTTTCCATCCCTCTGTCCGTCTGTCTGTCCTTCTGTCTGTTTGTCCCTTTTGGATTTTCACTTTTTTCCCTTAAAGCCTGCAGGTATTGAGCTAAATTTTAGAATTCAAATTAAAGATCGAATTTGCGTTGTATTCCCCTCCAACAAGTTTTTGATTGAATTATGGCATTTAAATTTTTTAATGGGAACAAGATAACATTAATGTACTCTTATAGTGTTAATAAATTTATTTATTTATTTCATTTGTTAATATGTTATTGATAAACAGATTATTTTTCTTATCCAAGACGTATCTGACCATTAGGTACAAAGAAATGAGAATCTTATGCCTACATATATGTACTAATATATTCTTATGAAGTATATATATTGAACTCTTACAGCCAATACAGTGTTTTACAACAAATAACACTCAATTGAAGCAGAAATGACAAGTTAATTAAAAACACTACTCACTCTTGTCTGCAAAGTTATAACAAACAAGATGTGTTTGTGAAACACTGATGCCCCATATGGCAACATAGCAAAGATTAAACTTTTCTTAAAATGCAAATTGTAGCTGTTGAATATGACATAATTTTCTATATAGTCAATGCATTATTATGTCATGAAATGCAACATTTTACCACATCCTGTAAAATCCTTTAAAAATCCAAAAGTTGAAGTATTTATTCAACATTTCTTTTAGCACACAAACTACATGTAGCAGATTTTATAGTTGTTACCTAGCTAGGAGCTGACAATTCTGTTGATCCCTTGGCATACTATTTCTCTAGTTTGGGAGGCATCAGTTAAATTTAGATATTAAAATTAAATAAATTGTTTAGATTTCTAGATAAATTGCCTTCTATAGACCCTGTACATGTATTACTCACTTCAGGTGACTGTTTCAAAAGTTCTTAGGTCTATTGTAAAGAGAGACCCTTCCAATGCATGTCAAAAAGCTATCTTATACATTGTAGTAAAATTATCTAATTGCTTGAAAAAGAGTAAAATGATAATTATAAACTAAGCCAAATTAAACAAATTCAAGTTGTGATCTTTATTCCCTGGTGCCACAAATTGTCAGTGAAATAGTAAACATTAAGTGGGACAACGGAAACCTAAGGTGCTTGATTTCCCAGAGGAGTTGCTTGTGTAGGAAATGATTTGACACAAAAGATAATTTTATGAAACATTCTTATGATATTTTGTATACAGATACATATTTACATGGTAGTTACTCAAGGTTATGTGTGGTCAAGGTCATCATTTATTATTATTATTATAGTTTTCTTTCTGGAAAAAAAAGTTGTATGCCTAAAACAAAGTTTTATCATCAATAAAGGGAAGCTATTAATTACAATCAATGATCTTTTTTTTTTTGGCTAGTTTTTTTTTTCATCAGATTTGATGCACTAATCTAAATCATATGAAATGTGATTTTTTTTAAAATCACAATTTGTAACTATTGATTTGGAAGGATTTCTGTTGTTTGTATATGAGAGAAGAGTAGGCTGCTAGGAAGTGAACATTGTTAGCTGACAGAGCCATTTATCACAGATAAATTTCCATTTGCTTTTTATCTCAGTTATTTGTTTAATTATGTTTATTCATTGTGTGTCCCCCTCCCCCTCTTTTTCTCTTTGTAAATAGTAATCCTGTTGATATAATATACTGATATTATGTAACCATTATGATTCTACTACAATAACATCAGATACTACTCTGTGTGACCTACTGAATTTGATTAATTTGACACTGTATTTTTTTCTCAATCAGGAGAGCCCTCCATTGTTGAAGGTGGCAGCCATGACAGGGTTGATGGCTTTAATTGGCTCACAGAAAGCCCTCACATCGGTAAATACTCATATAAATTTATTTGATATGTATTTAAATCCATGCATTTAAAAAGAAAAAAATACAGTAAAATCTCATTATCTTGAACTCAGTTAGGCCGAGTAAAAACTTTGAGATATTCACGGATTTGAGAAATCCAGGGTAAAAAAACTTTGAGAGTAAGGGGTTGGGACTTCCAATTCATTTTGACATATATCCATAGTATTTTAGATATCAATGTTCCAGATACCAGATTTCAACTGTATACATTAAGTGGATCTAATAATTTTCTTATTTGCATTACTGAATTTTCCCCCTTATTTGTACCTATGTAATTAATTACTATTTTAGGTGCCTCTCTGACTTGAAATCCCTAATATTTATGGAAGTTTAATTTCCTTTGCTTTCAACAGAGTACAAATTTATAGATTTTTAATGTATTTTATACATGGACTATTAATTTTCAAATATTTAGCAATCAGCAATTTTTCACTCAAAAAAAAACCCATATACCATTGTTTTTTCATTGAATCTTAAAAGTTGTACTCATAAAAATGTGTGTACATGTTGAATCGTTTTTATGATTGTTCTCTATTTTAAAGGCAAACCTTATTGTTTTGTCATATTTTTTATATTTTCTTTATTAATTGAATAGGGCTCGTATTTTGATTTTGAGGCCAAAGGGTCGAAGGTTAAGTTCAGAATCTTTTATTTCAGAAAGAATTTTCCAGATGACAAAATTTAGTTTGCATTAAAACTTAACATGATGTCTCTCTCTTTTTATAAGAAAGATAACCTCTTTGGGTGAAAGGTCAAGGTCAATCCCTCTTTTCATTCTCAGTCTTAAGATTTTATTTCTTTCTCACATTTGTTTTGTATTTAAAAGGGAGACACAAATTTAGTGAAATATAGCTGGTTATACACTGAACTTTCTCTTTTTTCAGAGCACAGAGCCTTTGTCTATGGCTTTGGGTGATGTAAATGTTGATGAAGTTATCCAGGTGATGACACAGGTCGTTTCTATGGGAGATGACATTGGCATTCAGAACTCAGCAGCGTGGATGTTAGGGAACCATTATCTGTCTGTTTCCTCAGTATCAGAGACCAGAACCAGTGGTATGTCATTATTTCAGAGACCAGAACCAGTGGTATGTCATTATTTCAGAGACCAGAACCAGTGGTATGTCATTAATTATATCAGAGACCAGAACCAGTGGTATGTCATTAATTATATCAGAGACTAGAACCAGTGGTATGTCATTATCTTTTTCCAGAAATCAAAATCAGTGGTGTGTCATTATAATTTGTATCAAAGTCCAGAACCAGGCAGGGATATGTTATTTTTTATATCAGAGAACATAACCAGGGATATGTTGTTATTTATATCAGAGAACAGAACCATGGGGTGTGTTATTATATAAATATTGCATGTATTTGATGTTTATCCAAATTTTTACAAGAAAGAATCACATAATTTTACAGCAATTATTTTAAGCATACAAAATATTAGCTGTATAAAATAAAAATGCTGTTGTTCTGTGTTGTTAGTACCGACCAGCCTGAGTTACCTGCCTGAGTCAAGTCTGTTGAGGGCAGTAGTAGATTTCCTCATCGATGCGAGCAAGAGAGGTAAATGTTTAACAATTAACCATGTACTTTGTGATTGATGTAATTAATGTGAAACTGAAAATTCTGTATAATCAAGATAAACAGATTATAAACTGTATAAACAGATTATCAACCATATATGATAATGAGGACAGGAACAATCTCTGCATAGACTTCATCTGATGAGGTGTGCTTCTTTCACCCTAAGACTCAAATTCATCAATTTCATCTATACAACAGATAACAGTAGATGTCAGTTATAAGTTATGCCCTGTTCACACGGTTAATTCGAAGTAAATGTGAAGCTACTGCAAATTAGCTTCGCTTAATGTTCACACGGAGAATTTAATGCAAATTAGTTTACTGCGCATTAAATTACTTTGCATTAGCTCCGTGTGAACGCTAAGCGAAGCTAATTCAAATTAAATTCTGATGCATGCGTAATGGCAAAATTTAGTCAAATGC
This sequence comes from Saccostrea glomerata, assembly GCA_003671525.1. NCBI lineage: Eukaryota > Metazoa > Mollusca > Bivalvia > Ostreida > Ostreidae > Saccostrea > Saccostrea glomerata. Next base: position 3,973,371 of record PRKT01000006.1, on the reverse strand, counting down.
CACTGGTCGGTGGTCAGCTGTAGGTACTTGTGCTATTTTTGAGTGAAAAACTAAGGAAAATTTTTTTAATCATTAAATGTTTATACAAACACTTTGCCATTATGTCTAATGGTTCTGCTTCTGCACAAGGTGACGTTATTTGCAAATGAAGTCATAATAGCCGTGCTGACGCCGGGCTGCAGAAGTAAAATTTTATTTTGCATAAGTTTACTTTGCATTAGCTCTCGTGTAAACCCAATTTAATTTGCATTAGTTTGTTTCGCATTAGTTTACTTCGCATTAATTTACTGCGAATTAAACTTTCCGTGTGAACAGGGCATAAATGTTTTCCCCAGTAACTGTATTGGTTTTCTGACATCTCAATAGATTGAGAGTTAACTTGGATTATTTGTAGGTCCAGAGGCTGTCCCACATTCCCAGGTAGAGTGCTGCCTCAGAAGTCTGCTGGAGAAGGTGAGGCAGAGCCTGCCCCCCGTAAACTGGGCAGGGGTCCTCACCCCTCTGATGAGGCTGAAGTTCAGTAAGTATGTCACAGAGTCTGCCCCCGGTAAACTGGGCGGGGGTCCTCACCTCACTGATGAGGCTGAACTTCAGTAAGTATGTCACATATGATCCTCCCATGGTGCTAAACTTCAGTAAGTATGTCACAGAGCCTGCCCCCTGTACACTTGGCTGGGGTCCTCACCCCTCTGATGAGGCTGAACTTCAGTAAGTATGTCACAGAGCCTGCCCCCCATAAACTGGGCGGGGGTCTTCATCCCACTGATGAGGCTGAACTTCAGTAAGTATTTCACATGTGATCCACTGTTTATTTTTAATTTTATTTCAGCCCAAGTTTGGTTTGGTGGTTTATTGCAAATTTAAGTCTGGGAGAAAAAAAAGTCTGGGAGAAGGGGACTGAACTATTTATCTTGTTTCATAAGCAAATCTTCCCAAAACCCAAAACAAGGCTTAAAGTTAAACATGATTCAATAAATAGCCATATTAATTTTTTTTTCTCCTATACATATATCAGCACTGGGATATACAAAAATGTATTAACCTTTCTCAATCATCATACTTGGCTGCTTTTACTTGGTTGCTGCTGCTAGTAATACTTGTAAATCATACATTGTCTTTTTTTTTTGATTGAAAGTTCAATAGCATTTATTTTAATTTGAAATGCATTAATATTAAATTGATATAAAATATCTTAAATAATTTCTTTAACTGATGTGGTAGAGGCATAGAGAAGTTAATTTTGTCACATGAAGTCTATAATAATGACAATGAATAGGCATCTGTTCAAGTAAAATCCATGAAGCAATATATATTTAACTCTGAATAAAGCTGAGATTTATATAGACCCTGGAAAAGGACAGTCTTGAGAATACTAATATGGTGGACAGAGATAATTCTCTTCCTTTATAAATCAAGTTTAGTTTGAAGGTACTTTGTTACTCTAATTAGATAGATAGCTCTTAAAATATGTAATATTTTTATTATTACTTTAAAAATTTGTAAAATAAAATTGTCTTTATTGAATAGTTTTGTCCTGCAAGCTATGCAAAAAAATTCTCTATTTTACTTATAAAATAACATTTCTTTTGGAAATTCATAAGCATTAAAGCTACACTTTATATGAACCTTAAGGATGTATAATAGTGAGGGAGATAACTCTTACAATTTTGATGAATGTTCTGTAGATGATGAAGTTGGAAGATTGTGTCTCCGTGTCGCCATTACTCAGAGTTCCTCTTCTCCGACAGCAGCCCTGCTGGTCAGCTCCTGGGTGACTCCACCCCTCGTTCATTCTCTCGGTGTAAGTCTTGGAGCAACCTTGATGTTTAACTGCACATTATGTAAATAAATGAGAAAATTAATTTATAAAATTAACTGCTTTTGAAATGCAATTTGAAACTGATATCAAATAAAGCATTTATGAAATCAAAAAAAAAGAAAAAGTGCAGTCTCAGGGAAAAAATCATAAACTAAGAAATTGCTAATGAAGACATCAAAAGAAAAACTATGACCCAATTTGTTTTTTGTCTAAAACTATTTTAAATTATTGAAAGTTGCCTGCATTTAATTAAATTTGCTTTGTTTAAATATTCCTAAAACATTGGAAAGTAAACTTGATTAAAATGATGAAGAATACCTTTCTATTATACTTGCTATTGTTGTGTCAGGTCACTTCCCGTTGTCTTCTTTATGATGAGTTACCTGTTCTTGTCACATCTCTGTCTCCTGCGACCTTGACCTCTGTCCTTGACATGATGCAGCAGGAAATTGGAAATCCATATCTCCATGGTTTGTTTGGAATCCACAGGGCTTTGAAAGTCAGCAACCTCCCCAAAGCAGTGACAGAAATACTCCTACAAAGTCTGGAAGCTGTGTACAGGAAAACAAAAGCTCGGCAGACTGATGTGTGTGGGATTATATTAGTTTTTTTTGTTTTTTATGATTTTTACTGGCATTTGCTGTTTAATTATTCATACCTTTGTTAACTTTTAAATATTAGCAAATATTGGTTATATATTGTTATCAAAATAAATAATTACAGTATGTGGAATGTCATACATCTGGGCTGTTTACGTGTTATAAACATGAGAAAATGAATATGTCGAAAAGTTTTTATTAAAATCTAACGTTTAATATAAAAACTTTGACGTCAATAACATTCAATTTGGCAAAAACCCTAATTGGCCTTGCTTTTGATGTTATGTAAAACTGACACCTGTTAGATTTAATTTGCTAATCAAAATGAATCAGACCAGAATTCTCCAGGCTTATGACTAAGAATGAATAAGAAATTACCAGTGCAATCTACCAGTAATTTGAGACATGTTTAAATACACCATTTGTAACACTTATATACTCAAATCACTTAGACAGTACTGAAATACGGGGTCAAAATAATGCTAGATTTCACAAATTTCATTACTGCATCATGAACAGTTTTAATATGTACAACTTAATTTTTCTAATTAACATAAGAAATGCAAAGAATATATCTTCATGTTTTTCCTTTACTTTGTTATAGGAATTAAGTAATTAATAAATGAAGAAACCTTTTATTAATTACACCAGGACCGAGTTAAATATATTTCTGGATTTCAATTTTTCCCCCACAGTTGTAATATGCAGGGGCATGCCCTCTAAAGTCACTGAGAGGACCCTTGTCATTAACTGTTCCTTGATCTTTCAGTAACCATTCAGTCAAGTGAATTACAGGTCTTTTTATTAAAAATAATTTACTTATTTTTGGCTCATTTGGTCAGAGACTAGAAGAGCTTATGTGATAGTAAAGTGTCCAACTACAGTATATTCTAAATTGCTGAATAAGGTCTAAACTCTCTTTTTCAGCCTTGCCTTCTTCACCTGGTTGGGGAGTGCCTGGGCAGTGTACCAGATGAAGTGTTTGATGAGCTGACCGAGTCGGACTTTTCTGAGGAAGACGACCACTTCCTGTCCTGCTTTGTGAGATGTTACCTGGTGGCTCAAGGGAGACAACCACTGGCTCTGTTGAACCGTTGTGTAGATGCCAGTCTCAATAAAGCAGACAGGTTATCATGTGTGAATTAGAGAATTAACTGTAAAAGAAAGTTAAATAATCTGTATAGGATCATACTTGGATTCATGTCCTTGGGACATATTTCAAGCTTTATTCATTCTTTTGAATACACATCAGTAGAGCTACAATCTCATCAGTGTCCTCAAGGGACTAGGTGGCCACAGTTTATACAGAATGTATTGAGATTCACAAACAAATATTGAAATAACAACAATAATTTAAAATTTCGGTGATCTTCCAAAAATTATTCACAAAAAATTAGAAAGGTTATGTGATGGCTGGAATATTTTGTGCTTTGTAACATGTATATGTACAGGGTGTCCCATAATATATGATACCATTTTAAATTATTATCATAAACGCAAGTTTTGACCAATTTCTTTGAAGTTTGTCTCATTAAATATTTGAATATATAAATACAATTTTTAGCAACAAATAATTTCAGTTAAAAATTGTCACATAGTTGGAATAATGTAGCCACATAATTACGTCAAAAAATTGCTAAAAATGCATGTCAAGCAAAATGGATTACCGGTACTAACTGACAAACAAGCTGGGTATACTCTCACTTTAAAACTAATTATCAAACCCAGTCTTAAGATATTGTTACTAAACCTAAATCTAAATCTTTAATTTGTAAAAAGGTATATTTCCATTGGAAATCCAGATTATAACCAAAGAAAACCGCACTGTTGTCTTAAGTGTTGGAATTGTGTGCAATGTCTTGACATGATCATTACCCAGATTTGACATCATGTAGGGGACATAATTGAAAAATGATAGCATTTTTCAAAGTGAACTCATTTTGTCGTGTTCCCTTCAGTGTTCATCAAATTGTGTGAATAAAATTGGACAATATATGCAATGTTTATGGTGCATTTGTTATTATTCAAAATTCATTACATTATATTTTATATAACCATGAAATGGTATCATATATTATGGGACACCCTGTATGATAGCTATATGTTTATTTTCCAGTGATACAGATGACCTGCTGGCTTTATTCTACCACACATTCTGGCACATCTCTCAATCCAAAGCCGAGTCCAATGGAGTCCAACATCAACTTCAGTGGCTGCTAGAACTCCTAGGCCACACTCGAAATGTGTCAACAGGTGCCATTGCCCTATCTGAGAAAGTCAATATTGATGAGGTAAAAGCCATTAAATGCCCTTTGTAGCGGTTTACTATTTTATAGGGCTTAGTAGGTTACGGTTTTATTATTTTCTCTTCAGAAATTTAATACTTGTATATATTCTTTCTGTGTTATTGTAGATACTGAATAAATTTTATTGTGTGTTGTTTGATTGAATGAAAAATTTCTTATGAAATCAATTACTTGAGTTTTCCTTCTGTTTCTGTCCATTTTATTTGTTCTTCCTTAAAATTCTATAAACTTTTAACATCTTTTGGCCATGGAGACAAGTGCTTTTTTTTCTCAATATAAGACCAGTAGAGCTACAAGACTTCTTGTTGGCTTCATATCTTCTAAACATGTGTTTTTCAGTTAATATCCTTGAAATTGCCCAATACAATTTAATGGCAGAACTCTCATTATTTATCACTTACAGCAAACTGTCCAAGTTCAACCACTGTTCATTCACCCATTGCTGTCTGTTCAATCACTGTTCACTTAGCCTTCACTTTTTTGCACTTTCCTACTTTCATTTCATCTGCATGTACTCTTATTACATTAAACTACAAGTCTCTAATTAAATTGAAGCTCTGTTAAGGTGGACTTTTAATGGCCTACTGTTATCTGTTTTTGTGTGTCATCATCCATCATCCAAGATAAACTTTTGAACATTATCAGTTTTTCTTTTGAACTAGTGCTGAACCAATTTCAACCAATTTTGGCATATTGCATCAGTACTGTAGGTGAAGGGGAACAAATATTGTGAATTTCATGGTCCCTGTTCCCATGGGGCCTGAGAGATGGGCCTAAACACATCAAAATTAGTATGACTATCTTTTTTACATCTAGACATTATGTAGTCAAAATTCTGAAGCGATTGTAACAAGTATAAAGCCCTCTACTAACATTTTGAATTCATGGCCCGTGTTCATGGGTTCTGATTTAGGGTTGGGCTCTAAGGTTCATACAGTGAAAATGCAAAAATTCATACCTTCTCCTTCATTTATTTAGCAGAAATTATGATGAGCAAAAGTGACCCTTCAATATTTGTTGTTGCTACACTGTTGGGTTTTCTGTCAATTATATATAGTACATGTATTGAAAACGCATTAAATCTTTGAAAATTTTTGCCTTTGATCCTGAGATATAGGTAAAGTAAGTACAGAATAATAATGAGCAAAAATGCTCTGTTCTAAATTATGCAATATGATGCCCCAGTATGACATTAGTTGGATTGATGCCCCAGTATGACATTAGTTGGATTGATGCCCCAGTATGACATTAGTTGGATTGATGCTCCAGTATGACATTAGTTGGATTCATGCCTCACCCTTATACATGTATTGTTATACCATGTATACTGAGTTGTGAACTTATACATATGTTGTTATACCATGTATACTGAGTTGTGAAAGTGTGAGGGTTCTGAAATATAAAAATACAGACAAGTAAAATATGAATAAAAAGATTTTTCACCTGTTAATAAATAACATATTCTTAACATTGTAAAATGCATGAATGTTCCCACATGATAAATGTTAAAAGTAGATCATAGTAATCTCTCCAAAGATGGGAAGTGGTTGTGCTGTTTTAACAATAATGTCATACTTCTAACACCCTCCCTGGCCTGTGGTCCTATTCCATTAATTTGAATTTGTCCTGACTTGCTGTATTTTCAGCTTAAAGAGTTTTGGATTTGATTGGTTTTGGCAGTCCTAGCCTATTACTTATCTAGACCTAATGCTGTATTTTTCAGGCTGTAGAGTTTGGGGTTCGCTTGGTTGCGGCAGCCATCAGTATGTGGACCTCAGCCTCCACTGCTTCTGTGTACAATATAAACCCACAGTTCTTAATGGAGTGCTATCCCATCAGTCCTTTCCAGGAAGGTCATGACCTGACCTTGGGCAGGTGCCAGCAGAGTCCTATACATTTATTACCATCCTACATATCTGGACTGGAACATGAGCCATGGAATCAGATTTCGTTAAAGGTCAGTGATAATGGAGATTCAGGCCATTCCTTACAATATTATAGATAAATTTTGCATGTAAATTTCATCGTCCTCTCAAAATCCAGAGATAAATTGGAAGTTATTAGGGAAACATATCTACTTTTTATATTTTTACTCTAACTTTCTTGAATTCACAGATGTCTCAAAACTTAATCTCAGTCCTATTGAGTTCAAGATGACAAGTTTATACATATACAATCAAATCTTATCTCGAACTCAGTGGGACAGGAAAACTTCGAGATATCTAATGATTTGAGATATCGAGTGTAAAATGCTTAAAGAATAAGTTAATGTAAACCAACTTTTATTCCTGTGCGAGAAATTTTTGCGAAGTTCACGAGAGCCTCATCATCGCAAATATTTATCGCTGCGAACCAGTCCTTAAGAGTCATTCTCTGTAAAAACCAAAGAATCCAAGGAGGCCGTAAAAACGAATGTCTCCGAAATACGTAATTTTTTGTATTTAGAGTGTACTCAGGTGTCTAACTGAGAAAACCACCTTAGTTCATGTTTCGGGGTGTCCGTTGCCATGGCAACCGTAACTAACACAAATATGGCCATTTTGACAGGTTCTATTTCATGAAATATAGCATTTTTAACCCCAATATTTCCTTTAAACACGAAAAATATGACCACTTTCAATTATATAATTTATTTTATGCATTCTTATATAATCAAAATAATTAAGAATTAAATCTTTTGCCTGAGGCGTTTCAAGCTGATAGAAGCTAGGCTGAAAATATCAAATTTCATGATTTTTTCAAAATGCAGAAAAATCCATTTTACCCTCTATTTCAATTACATTTATCTTTAAATTCCAAGATAGGTTTTTTAAACTTCTTGTTTATTCCAAATATCTATACTATAGTCTTTCATTTCATATTCATGATAAAATTCCAATAGGCCCAAATTTATGACAAATTTGATCATGTACAAGCCCAAGTTTTTGCAGACAAACAGACAGACAGAAGGACAGTAAAAAGTATGTACCCCTGAATCTTAATTACGAGGACATTAAAAATTGTATTCTTAAAATGATCTCGTCACAATAACACGCATGTTAAAATTATAAAAGTTCTTCATGAAGCACATATATACTACATATGTTTAAAAGTTATATTTACAAAAGTGGATCAAACTCAAACTCAAGTCAAACATTTTTGTACGCAAAGAAAGGTCTTGTTACATTAGAAATTGACTTTTGAAATATGATAGTCATATCTTAAACCAATCAAAAGTCATGGGCAAGGTTAAAGGTTTTGCAGACAGTCAGACAGGGACAGACAGGGCAAAAACTATATCCTAAACCTTGAATTACGGTCATAGAAATTGATTTACAAATTGAATAAACGTGTGTTAGCAATCTTTATATATTGTGTTTTTTTCTCAATAGGTTCAAGTAAGGCCATGGAGTCAGACATGGCAGCGAGTATGTTAAGAAGGATGAAAGAGGATGGATTTGAGATCAGTGCTATTCATGCCGATAATGACTCCACTACCTCTGCACGCCTAAAAACCGAATTTGACCAATTGGAGAAAAGATGTGACAAAAACCATCTCAAGAAAAACATTTCAAAACAACTTTACAGCCTATCTAAGTCGTATAAACAGCTAAAACAAGAAGGAGTTGTATGTTATATTACCAAATCTTTCATGCACCCGTTATCTATCAAAGGCCAGTCTGAAGAAGTGATGGGACAGAAATTGGACATGGTTGTTCCTCACTTATTTGGTAACCACAGTTTGTGTTCAACCAGCTGGTGTGCATACCACAAGAATCCAACAACTTACAGGTTAGAAAGAGATGTTGATATACATGGGCATGCAGACCATTAATATAATTGTGTAGATGTATACTTATAGTTGCTTGAAATATGCCAAGATTTTAGTGTGAAATGCTTAATTACCAGTTAATAGTATACATGACAACTAAATTTCAATCGTATGTTGATTAATATGATTTGTAAATGGATCAATCATGTCTAAGTCACTGCATGAAACTGATAAATACATTAGATTAATTTGAAATGTGAATACAATTACTAAGTATTAATTCCTTTCTTTCCTTTATTTGAAATATTGACCCTGACTTTTTTCCAACAGAATGAAATATCTGCCAGATGGGAAACCTCTGAAGGATGACTCATTGAGGAATGCCCTTTTATAGAAGTCGTTGTAATAACAAAACAATTAAGCAATATATCTGCAATTAAGAATTCAGTCTTTTTATGAATATTGATGAAGGAAGTGTGTAAACAGAATATTATAGACATGCATGTCCACGGGAAATCATAGACAACAAGGTATGTTGCATTTTGACAATGATTATTAACAAAAGATTAATATGCGTCATAACAGAGTAAATGGTTAAATACTGATTACATTAATCTAATTATCCTTAAGAGTAAGACGCTTGCCATCCATGTTAAAAGTGAGTTGTATCTCAAACAGCCTAACTCGTTTTCTTGATTCCATGGTTGTTTATCAATCTAAAAGTAGCGACTGCATCACATGATGGATTTATTTAAAAATAACCATTTCTCTCCTGGCAGGATTATAAATAATTATAATATGATAACTTTATAACGTGTTTGATTTTAATGGTGTAATTTACAGAACATGTATTACATGTATGTAACTTTTATTGGTAAAAAAAAATATTAATTTCTAACCATATTTAAACTGGCACAAGTTAAAGTGTGTATTACTTAAAAGGTTTTGAAAACCAAGCACAATTTAATGATTATGTTTCAGCAATAGTATGATGTTTTATTGTTGAAAACTGGCTATTCAAGGTTAAAAAATTAAAATGAAAAATTTGTGAGTGGCTTTCAGAGAATTTTAGTTTTTGCATCAACATGTTTTACCTTGACCTTTCCTTTGACCTTGTCCTCACTTTTCTTAAATTAGACTTATTATAAGCTCAATTGCATCTGAAAATGCCAAAATTTTAACAAATTTTCCTGTTTTTATGCTACATCTCTTACAGTTTTAGTCACTTGTTTTGGAAATAAATTTTTAACCCATAGTATAGTCATAACACAAGGTATCGAACTACGAATTACACTCAGTATCCCCTTCCTCAGAAACGCACTCATTTACACTTTCAGATGAAATGCACTTGTAAACTGTTTATTGCCATTGTCTCGTGTGATAAATATAATCTACACAACCATATACCGCATGCATGTCTTATTTTTCATTTATCTCCGTAAACAGTGTTAAAACTCGGTGGAAAGTCGAACTCAACCATGAAACGGTATGTGCTAATGGCGGGCAAGAGCAAAATTTAAAACATGAGTGAATTAAAAATCCAGTTCCAGATTTAAAGGGACATGGACACAGTTTCAACTAAATTTTTTAAACCAATTTCAATGCTTATAATTCCTAACTAAGGCATCATCTAATGGTCAACAAAAATTTGAGCATCATTTATTGATTAACAAAGGAGATACAGAACTTAAAGTTCTTCAAATTGTAAACAAAGCCCATGCCTTGTTTTTGTTTACATAAAGAAAATATATTTATAACAAAATGAAATCCAGCATATCACTAGAAAATGTTTAATTGTACTATTTAGAATTAACTTTGTTATTGAAATTATCTACTTTGAACGAACATATACCTGGTATATTAGCATATTAATCTATGTAAATAAAACATAACACAGACCCTGTTTACATAACAAAGGTTTGGAGCTCTAAATCTGTCTTGTATCTTGACAACTGAAGTTCAAATATTTGATGATCATTAGAAAGACCTTTAATACTAGTTAAATATTTGTAAAAATGGAAAAATAAATTTGAAATTCTTGGCTGAAACTGTGTCTATACCCCTTTAAATGTTGCATTGAATAAATAAAATTTGATTACATCTCATTTTTCATAAAAACACTACGACTTTTTGTCACTGTAATTTTAGATGCAGTCAGCAGATTTTTAGCCAATCAAAATTTTCATGCGGGATTAGCACATACCGTTTCGTGGTTGAGTTCCACTTTACACCTGCGGGCAGAGTTTTGATGCTGTTTACAGAGATAAATGAAAACAAAGACATGAATGCAGAAGACAGCGGTAATAAAATGTTTGCCAGTGCATATCATCTGAAAGTGTAAATGAGTGCATTTCTGAGGAGGGGGTACTGAGTGTAACCTGGATTAGATACCTTGTGTTATTATTATACTATGGGTTAAACATTTATTTCCAAAACAAGTGCCTGTGGTTTTAGTCTGATCTCAAAATAATAACTTGGCACACTAGTAGACTACACTAAGATGCATTACTTAGTGCATTGGATTTTGATGTGCTGTGTTGCCATGGTTTTTAATGAAAAATAAATTTTTCAGTCAAATTCCTTTAAAACGCTACTCCTACAGTTTTGGGTGGATTTCAATATAACGACACACAAGTAGACTAAAAAAATACATCAAGATACATAATTCTATATATTGCTGTTGCAAAGTTTCAAGTCCTGCTTTTCTCTTCCTTGGTTATAATTAAAAACCAGTAGAGCTAAATTCTACTCAGAGACTTCTGGTTTATATAAAAAATTTCAATTTTAAAGAAACTATTTCAAGATATTCTCATCAAACCTCACACAATTATTAAAACAAATGTTCATGTTGCATTACGGATATACCCCCAGTGGGGCATTCATGTCCTATGAACATATTTCTAGTTTAATCACATTGAAATTAATCAAGTAAAAAAAAATTCTTTAATTACATGTGTTAGCAGTAGAAATGTCTCCTAGTTTTCATTTTAACACATGCTTTTGACTTTACTGGGGCTGGGATGAAGTCCAGTAAAGAGATAGACAGGAAAATCAACCCAATAATGATCCCTCCCATAACCCCCATAGACGCGGCGGTGGGCCTCGAATCATCGGCGCTGGATTTCCTCCGTACAGAGGATGATAGCTTGTGCTTGACCAGGGACAGATTAGCTCGGATGTTGGAGACTCTTATCTCCAGTTCCCATGTTGTTAACGTACTGTTGGAACCACACACAGTGTAGTTATAACAGCTGCTGTAGACTTCAGTCATATTGTAGATTGTCCCTGTTGTTGATTGATGGCTGCTACTGGTCAGTTTTTGTTGTGTGATGTTTTCAGGAGTCGTAGTTGTAATGTTTCCAGACGTATTTATATTATCAGTGAATTGATCATCCTCAGATGTGGTTAAACCTTCAAATGTAGTGGTGATGTTCCACTGTTCGGTTGCGTTGGTCACACTGTTGGCAGCTTGAGAACTGCTGTAGACTTTAGTCATGTTATAGAGTGTCTCTGTTGTAGAATGATAGCTATTATTGGTCAAGTCTTGGGGTAGTGTGATATTTTCAAAAATTGTTGTATTTATACTCTTCTCAGATGTATTCACATCATTATATAATTGCTCATAGTCTGATGTGGTTAGCCCCTCGTCTGCTGTTGTGCTATTCCATTGTTCAGTTGTGCTGGTCACATTATTGGGAGCTTGACAGATCGTGTTCCTCTGAGTAGGGGTGCACATCAAATCATTCCAGCCGGCACTTGCTGTGTTTATTTCCACACAGTTTCCATCTCCATTTGGCTCAGATATGTCCCAGAAAGATTCTGTCAGACTCTCTCCATCCATCCACTGAAACACCCTTCCACTGTGTGGGTAGGAAATATTAGTTGCTAAGTAGATCCAGGCACTCTTTTTATCAATGAGTGTCAGGAATTCAATGAGATTGGCTAATTCCTTAGCATTCTTTGTCATTGCCATTGTGGCGCTAATGTTGGCACACAAATCGGCAGATGTTAAGAAATCCTCCGGATCCTCTAAATTTATATAACAGTGAGTCCAGTCCGGCAGTCCAATCCAGGCAGCTTGATCCGGACATGAGAATAACTGATAGACCTGAAGGACAAAAACCACTGCACAGGGGCTGTGGAAAAACTGCATCTTTTATCACATAGTTACAGTTAAGTTTTGGTCTACAAAATAGGGATTCATTTCATTGTCAATTTGACATCTAATATTCAGTAATGACTTGAAACGTTATGATGTAAATATTTGCCATCAATGATTATATTGTGTTTAGTTAACAGAATAATATACAAATAGTACATCAGTGAACAGCAATGAAAATAACAGGAAATTTAGTCCATTTACAGGTAAAAGAAATGGCCACTGTTCAATATTGATCTCTTGTCCAAAATCATGATCAATATTCATCATGAATAGAAGATTTCCTGCTCTTCAAATAAGAGATGGTTAGGATTTTGAGCAGTTTTCGTGGAGGTTAACACTTTATGATGTGATATTCATATCCCACCCTATCAAATGCCTTTTATTTACTTTGCCAGTCCTCTGAAATCAAATATAGTAAATGCGTATCATTCCATAATGCTAAATTTGTTTTCAGGCTTGCATTTTCATATTTCTGACGTTATAAGGCTACTGAAAATGACAGCTTATTTTTACATAACTTAACACATAAGAATTCCATCTCTGTTGATAGTTAAGGGTACTGCAAATGACAGTATTTTTACAAAGTTTATGTAAGGACATTAAATTGAAGCTCCTCTGTTTGTTGTTTTTGTATCAGCTTAGTTTATATTTGACCAAATCTTCAGAACCTCAAGTGTTACCCATTTAGTAGGTGTAAAAATGTCTCATTTTCATCTTTTGATCCTTCAATTGCATACATGCATGCTATAAAAGTACCTTCAATGTGTCATTTTATAGTATGTAGACAGTAACTATTGCTATCTTTAGCAGAAAGTATATATAGATTTATATAGTGACAATCAAAAAAAAAAAAAAATGCATAATTTTCTACCATGGGTTGAACAAACTTATGTGCCTGTGGAAAAGAAGCATGCATGCCGTTACTCTCTGTATAAAGATTGCTTGAATTTAATTAAGCATTGAATTCATATTTTGGGATGTCTTTGGTCCTATAACACACCTGGCCGTGCCGACAAATTGAATACCGCGCATTAGCGGCCAGGTGTGTTATAGGACCGAAGACATCCCAAAATAAGAATCCAATGCTTATATTTACATTCTCTAATTTTCCTTTTATCATAATTGTTTATTTCCTTCATGTTTAATGTGAATTTAGCGCCCTTCGGTATTGGTGTGCTTAATAAACGTAATAGCCGTTCGTGACGTTGGAAAACCGTTTGTGACGTTGGAAAGTTAAATAACACAAATAAACATTGCGAGAAAATAAAATGACAAATTAGTTCTTAATGCATATTTGCTGTATTTTATGTTAATTTTAAAAGGGTAGTTTTTTATAATGAAATTGAGTCAAATCAATATACATTTTGGTATTCCTAAATATCGAAAATGCATGTAGTTCCTACTGTGTATTCTACCTCGCTGTGACAAGGTTTGTGTTATAGAAATTTGAACGTCGTGAATTTCTAATGAATTTCATAAAGAAAATTACACTGAATGTAAATATTACCTAGTGAACCAGCTAGCTTGTCTTGATATCAAGAACGACGGGCCGAAAAGCTGAAACTCATGTGGGAGCATCCTGGGATAGAAATCATGACCCCAGGGGTAGGGCAGAGCCACAATAGGGAACCAAAGTTTAACATTGAAATATATAAGAAAAATCTTTGTGATTATGAACCACAGGGCCTGAAAAGCTGAAACTTGCATGGATGCAACCTGGAGTAGTGTAGAATCTAAATTGTACAAATCATGAACCCTGGGGGAAGAGTGAGGTCACAATAAGTATTACAAAGGGGGGATCTGGTTAAGAACAGCATGGCTAAAGCTACTCAGGTGAGTGATGTGGCCCATGGGCCTCTTGTTTGAAAGGTTGTAGTCAACAGTTGCCAATATTTACCGATACCTATATTTCTCTATAGAGTTCTTTTCATGAGCATTCTTTAGTAAGAGAGGAATAGCTCAAGTATAATGCAGATAAATGCCCTCTTAATTGCAATTGTTAGGAAGGAGGCAAGTTCATTAACTGCAAAAAAATATCTGTTTTGCCTGTAATTTTAAGAATCATTCCTTTGTTATTCTTTTCACTTTAACAACACAAAATTATTGTTTTTATTTTATAAAGGGGAAGTCCTAGTGTTCAGGGAAATGCAGTGCTTTCGTTGGGGGGTCTGGTGTTGGCCACACAGAAACATTGGGTTGATCTTGACCAGGTGACTCAAGGGCAGCTTGACGAGGTCAAGGAGTTTCAGCCTCAATCTCACTGGGTTGCTGTTGTCATGGATACACTGATGTCTTTAATGGATGTGACCTATCAACCAAAAGGTAGCATATTGGGAATTTGTCAACAGGTAGGTAAAATATTTTGGTAGATCCTTTAATAAAATTTCTAGATCTGTAAAATTGTTTCCTTTATTAAGATAAGATGGCCAAAAAAAAACAAACCTGTGTTAGTTTAAAATTGTTTTGGATATCAAAGCTATACCTCAGGTTATAGATTTAGATATCCAACCTTCAGAAGATTTTCAATCAAATTTTTGCTCACCTGAGCCAATTTGACTCAAGTCAGCTTCCCTGATTAAAATTTGCTGTATAGTTGTTGTTCCAGGGGAATATAATGAACAAAAAATTAAAATTGGTTTGGGTTATTAAAAAAGTGTCCTCAAGAACCACTATCCAGAAAAGATGATCTATTTGAAAGCTTCATGAAATGTATACAGTGTATTGATGAAGTTTATTCAATTCATGAACCCTTATGGTAGGATGGGGCTACTATGGGTGATCCTAAGTTTTCCATGGGTATATATATTAAGTAGAAAAACATTAAAAAATAATTATAAAATATTTTTCCAAGGATCATGATTAGTCATACATATAAAGAAGCATTCTTAGATAGTGTACATTTAAAGAAGACGGTACGGTTTGAGCTTTATTGTGCCCTAAAAATTCAATGTTATTAAAAAGTTATAAAATTGGCTTTAATAATAGTTGAGTAGATGAATATGATAAATCATTAAAGAATATGGCATGCAGAAGACCCTTTCTAGAAATATGACGTCATTAATTTGGTACATTTTTAAGTTTAATGCAGAAAAGCTTCAAAATGACTCGTTTTTCTGCTAATTTTCCTTTAGAAAATAGTGTCTGCCACCGTCGCCCGCTTTGATTTTTTAATATATTGTGCAAACAGCTATTAAAAATCACATATCTAAAAAATTTTCCGGGCGACGGTGGCAGAGTATGTTTTCTGAAAGAAAATTCCACTGAAAATTGAGGTCTTCTGCAACTTTTTAAGAAAATACGGGAAAATGCACAAGTTAGTGACGTCACAATAGGCATTTAGGGGGTAATATGAGAAAAACCAATTGTGTATTCTTACTGCAGAGAATTCCTAATATTCAGAAAAAATGAATTTTAATTTCTTATATCACTTACATACTTTAGAAAAATATAGGGCTTTATTTGTATTGAAACTGTACCTTCTTCTTGTTTAAGAAATAGAATTTTCTAATGAACAAGAAGGACCACACTTACACACAGATGAGAATAATAAAGTTCTATCCAACCATGACATAAATTATATAGTCAATTTTTGAAATAGTTTTGGTTTTTATTTTCTTTTTAAATATTGGGGTCCTATATATTCTGGATACTGGTAGATTTTTAAAAGTTTTTGAAAATATTGAATTTGATAGGTTTGAAAAATTATGTGCTATAAGCATCCTTTGCAGGCAAACTGATATATTTGATCATGAAATAACAGTTAGTTGTTGATTTCACCCCTAGATATTTGACCTATGTGCCCACTTCTTCCTTTTCAGAGGTCGGTCAGTGACAGGATGACTTGTAGTTTCCTTACCCAGGCCTCTGCAGTCTTGGCTCTGAGCCAGCTTACACCCGTTATGATCAGCCAAGATGTGAACAGGATATTTATGATTTTGGAGGCCCTGACGAAATGGTTGCCAGGACAGGCGGAGGCACCAGAGGCACCGGTTCTACAGCTGGCTTATGGTTTAGGCCTGGGATGCCTTCTGGGAAAGCTGTCAGAGGAACACTTCATGGAAACTTGTGGATCCAAAGTAATTGGTTTTTGTCATGTTTGTACCCTAGCTTTAATACCTCACTCAATATTAAGGCAATTTCATGATAATATGTTTTATGGTGTGATTGTTTGAGTGCGTGCAGATTCACACAGTTAAGTTATACAACACTTGCAACTTTGATCCAGGATCCTTCTCTTTAAATTTAAAATGCACAAGACTCAGGCTAAACTGTGATGTCATGTGACATCGTATTTTTGTTGCATATATCTGTGACAGAATCTAAATAGGGCCAAGTGCAATATCTTAACAAAGGGCATTATAGTTTTTATTTCTTTTAAGATCCCTCCATAAATGAAATCTTTATGAAATGAAATTTATATAGAGAAAACAAACAGTACTCAAGCTTGAAAGTGTTAATTCAGATAAGAGTTGAAGCTATCACATTTATCATAAAGCTTGGTTGTGAGATAACCATCAGCATCTTTTACAGGTAAAATTTCTAAATTTTAAACTGATGTGTCAGACTCTGTAGTATCTTTTATTTTAATATATATCATATCAATATAGGAATGGAAATGACCATTTTTCATTGACCATATGTTGTCAACATACAGTATATACTCGCCTATAAGTTGGATTTTTGGGAGTTAATCTTTTGTCCAAAACTCGGTGTCCGACTTATAGGCAAGCTATAAAATGAATGGTATCATATGATTTCAGTCCCTCTGATATATAAGCTTATTAAATACAACCGACTTATAGGCGGGCCGACTTATAGGCGAGTAGATACAGTATATCTCAATGTTGAGCTGAAAACCGCAGCAAGTGTTCTCTTCTTTTCACTAAATTGATAAGATTTTGGACAAATTCTGCTTCATATGAATACAAAAAAAGGTTTGCTAATAATGGGGCACAATTGGTACCCATGGGAATTCCAATATATTGTTGGAATACCTGGTCTCCAGAAACCATAGATATTGAAATCAGAAACTGGAGCATCTTTGTAATATCAACTTCAGAGTTCTTGTGTGTACATTCAGAATGTTTTTTTCTGACATTTTTATTAAAATAAAATCAAATTTAAAAATTAAAATAGCCAATGTTAACAATAAAAAAAATATCAACAATTCAGAGTTGTGAAACATAAAACATGATACAAAACTTGATGGGAAAATAAAATAAAATCAAAAATATTTCAATATTTTAAAAAAAGGAGAATTCAAAACTACCAGGTGAAGGTATTTGACCCTACATGAGGCTTGCTCACAAATTCTTTTTAATGCCTATCACAAGCTGTTAACCTTTGATATGTCTAAGCATTTCTTAGCTTGATAATTAAATTATTAAAAAAATTCATTTAATTATCACATTATCAAACATCCTCCCCTGTGCCTACCATAGTTTATTGACTTCTCTGAATCATACTGAAGTGTTTTAGAATACCGTAAATCTGGAAATTTTTATATCAATTTTATTTTGCGAATTCGGGTCAAAATGGTGTTGATTAATTTTTACGTTTAAAAATTTTGTGAATTTCCACTGATTTGTTTACATTTTCTTATTGGTAATTTGACTTTAAGGAAAATATTTTTGCAAATGCAATGAACTCACACATTTGCTATAAATTTATCTACAGCAAAAATTTCCAGTATTATGATAAACTTGAAATGTACCTAATATACTTGCCTATAAGTCAGTTGTATTTTTGGGGGTTATTTTGAAGGGATTTGTCATTGACCCGCTTATAAGTCAGTTCACCTTTTTTTATGCCCCACCATGAATATGGCCGGGGCATATAGTGTTTGTCATGTCCGTCTTCCATCTGTCCTTCTGTAACACTTTGCTTTTAGCTCTGTTTAAAGCTAAGTTTCAAAGAAACTATCCAAGATATTTTCATCAAACTTCATAAGCTGATAGATATTGATGAGAGCTATGCAACTGCATCAACATTTTTTGACCTTGACCATTCCTTTGACCTTGACCTCACTTTTCTTAAATTAATGTTTAGCTCAGTTTTAAACATACCATTCAAGATAGTGTCATCAAACTTCACTTGTTGATACATACTGATGAGAGCTATTCAACTGCATCAACATTTTTGACCTTGATGTTTCCTAAAAACATTGACCTCACTTACCTTTAATTAGTGTTTTGCTTAGTTTTAAAGATACCATTCAAGATATTTTTATCAAACTTCATATGTTGATACATATTGATGATAGATAAGCAACTGCATCAACATTTTTGACCTTGACCTTTGCTTTGACCTTTGACCTCACATTTTCTTAATCAGTGTCAAACTTCATATACTGATAAATACTGATGTAAGCAATTCAACTGCATCAACAATTTTGACCTTGACCTTTTATTTGACTTAGACATCACTTTTATCAAATTGTGTTTTAGTCAGTTTTTATTAAAGACATCATTTCTAGATATTTTCATCAAACTTCATATGTTGATATATATTGATGAGAGATAGCAACTGCATTAACATTTTTTACCTTGACCTTTGCTTTGATATTGACCTCACTTTTCCTAATTTAGAGTCAAAGGAGCAAAACTTTTTTTAGCATATATGCTGTTTATAGAATAGTGTATGGTTATGTGTGTACCAATTTTTTTTGTAATCTGAATTGTGGTTTTGTAGATATAGAGATAGTTGGCAAACTTTTTGATCAACCCTTGTAAACCAAAATCTAACTCCCACAAAATGAATTATTATCTGAATATTTTTAAAAAAGAAAACTCTGAAATTATTTTAAATAACCTGATGAAAATTTTTATATCATTTAAGGAAGAGATTGCAAGGCGTCACGTGATCGAATCATATGATGTTTAAAAAAGAAATTGTTTACGGTAACCATTTCCGGAATAGGCCACGCGCATGAGCGCGATATATTTTGACAGATGTAATATGGCAGACGAAAACAACGCAGAACAACGTCACAGGGTAAATGGGAAATTTGTGAAGAGAGGTAAATCAAAGAAATCAAAACGCTTGAAATACTTTAATAATGTAAATACTGATTTGAGAAAAACCGGGGGCCCTGAACATTCTTATTACAAATCTCACGAAGAAGAAGAGGCAGAAGATCCGCTCCAGCTCCAGACGATAACAACCGAGATAGAACCGTCGGAGTTGTGTGTGGAGACAGAAAGCGAGATATCATGGAAAGACGGGAGGCGTATATTGGAGCTAAAACATTTAGCTGACCAATTATTCTGTGATAAGTGCACCCATCCACTTCACTTGTCGGACATCGTCGGAGAGAAAATATGTGGCCTGGGAAGCTTCCTGTATATTCAGTGTGTCAGCCCGCAGTGCCTCTTCACAAACACAGTGACGACTGGAAAACGTAACTCCAAGGGTGTGTTTGATATTAACAACAAAGCTACTATAGGTAACTTTTTACATGAATACTCAGTACTAATGAACAGTTTTCATGGTTTTGGCGTGAACATTATGCGTGCAATCGACTGAATCGTCAAACTGGCGCATTCATTATTTTTATCAGGAACCTACACATGCTACAGTATTGTGTATTTACGTTCCTGTTTTAATACATGTAATATTTATAGAATTTATGATTTTAAATTCAATGCTTGTTGATATAGGGGCCTAGAGTTCACAAAGAGCCATAACTGCCTTATTCATGTTATTGACGACACGACCAATTCAAGAATTTAAAAGGAAATCACCTGTTTCTATTAATAGATATACACGTACTAATACAGTACCTTTTCAATTCAAGATGAAACAATTTAACATGATTTGAGGACGAGTGTCATATTTTCATAGTAACAAGCAATTAAAATAAACAAGTATATAGTATATATTCTGAATTTGCAAGCTTTTATAAACATGATAAAATAGTTTGGGTCACTGCCTTTTCCTGGAATACTTTCAAAGTGTAATGTGACTGTGTAATACAACTTTCTGAAATTATGTATATTATAAAACATAATGAAGAAAAATGTAGAAAAATATACAAAAAAATAAAAGCTTAATTAAATGTAAAAATGTGGGGCTCGAACTCTGTCTTCATACTTGCATTCCTGCAATAATACCACTTAGGCCTAGTTTATTGTTGGATGTAATATAATTATGTTAAGAAA